>JAQGBA010000538.1:0-30943 GCA_034698125.1 Prionchulus punctatus | reverse complement strand
AGAATAGAATTTGTTGTGGGAAATAAATTGAAAGGTGAATAATAATGACTTAGAAAATCACTCGCGTCACAATAGTACGTTTTCATGAAGCTACTCAAAAATAACGATGTGATCATTGTAACGATGTTATAAGTGTCTTTTTGTTTTCACAAATGTAAATGTGTTTCTATAATGATTACGTACAATTTGTTATTCAAATTGATGATTATTTTGAGCGTTGTTTCGTGAAATTTGTAAGGCTCACGTTGAGCTCTGTTAACGCGAAAATATCGACATTTTTAACCGCCACTACTACGCAAAATTTGCAAAATTATTTCAAAAAATAATTCAAAATTCAGATTATTTCAAAAACATAATGCATATATCATACTGAAATAAAATTGCTTATAACAATCTGACAATTAGTGATATTGCGTGAAAAGCTCATTTTTGGACATGTTTCCATTTTATACAACGTTTGATGAAACTGATGACACTTTTTACCGCGTATAACATTTTGAACGAAGGCATGATTCGTCTGCATTGTGTGGGCGAAAGCGGCGCGCACCGATGTAGTTGTTCATTTATAAAACAGGCTGACAAATCGTTAGCGCGTTGTTCTGCATTTGGTCCCCACATTTCAGAATCATTCCTGTATTCATTTTAAGTAATTATTTATAGTCTAATTTTCATTAAATTGTTTTCAAAATGTCGGCTGTTAACGGTGGTGAACATTATGTATCCTCGATGCGTCGTGATTCGTTGACACCCGACCAAAAAGTGGAGCTAGCCGAAGTTTTTCGATCGGTAAACGATTTTGCAAGCTAATTCTTTGCGTTTTTCGTTTTCACGTTAGTGAAAAACGTTTTCTGAATTGTTGCAGTTTGAAATCTATATTTTTTACTCTTGTTGGGAAGTAATCGGTGTATGAGTTTAATTCGTACATTGTTCGTTCTTGTTTTGTCGAAAGGTTTTTGAGTCAAAATCTCGTATGGCGTTCTACATTTCGCGTCCTTGAAATTTGTCCGACTATTGTTGCCGTTCGGAGGCATGGTGTGAAATTTCGGCGTTTTTTTATGCCTCCAACATTCGTATAACTCGTATAACAGGTCTTTACGCGTTATACACCGTACGTCAGCCTTCGGCCTCGCTTCCGGAGCTTCGACGTACCGAACTCTTATTCGGTCATCTTTTTACAATTAATTTGATCCTATCGCGCGCTGAATCGAAATCTTTCTCACAACTTTTTTATGACTATACCACACTTTCGAAAGAAACTTTACAACATTTGAAGCAATACGACAATTTTTTTTCCTTTGTATAGTGTATTTTCGTTTAGATTTACTAACTCGTTGGCTCGGTCTAAACGCTTTTTTTCTGTAACGATTGAGCACTTTTCGTTTAAACAATACTTTCGCCGACCCATTGCAACAGAGAGTGTTTATTGTTTGTCAAAAATTGTACAAACATTTCGCTCGCAGTACGTACGTTCGGCTGGTCGGAACTCTAAAAGTGTATTTACCCGATTTAAATATATTTTAACTATTTGGTTTCGTTGTCGGTTCGGCAACACCTGGTCGCCGAGTAAAAACTGTTCATGTACATGTATCCAAAAACAGTTCAACAACGTTCACCAATAATATGTTACTTTTCTACGATTCATGATCACGCGCTTAGGGCTGACTCGTTTCGAAAACGTAGCAAAAAAAATGTACACCTTTACATAAAAAATAGTTCAATTTAATGTTTCTGTTTAGTTTTGCGGAGGTAGTAGTTGGTGGTAGTTGATTCAATGTTTTTCTTATTCAATTTTATGTAGTCATAACGAATGGAACAGTCATTTCTTAAAGGCGTTTATTTGGTTAAGTTCCTCCGTTCCGTCGAATGTAATCATATATATATATACCTTTTTGATAAGGAAAACATTTTTGATTCGACAAAAACACACTCTTATCGAGCTAGTTTTCTTTTTCGATGTACAGACGAAATTTTTAAAACATTTCGCGTGTCCTATTTGGTTCGAACGAAAAAATATCTTTTAACAAAAAATATCCTGGCGAAACGAAAAATGAATGGCGATCGTTCGCTAAACGAGGCGAAAACGAATAAAAATCGTTGCCGAAACAACCTTTTTATGTGCACACATGTATTGTATTGTATGCAAATGTTTATCCTTTTTCACACCTCTATAGAAACGAATTTTGGTAGTATGTCTTGTCTTGTTTGGGATTCATTTTATTACCGTTTACGGGCTTGCATGGGTGGGAACGGATCCAAGATGGGGATCGTCTGCAACTAAAAAATGATCCGTGATGAATGAGCAATGATTCTATTCTGTTCCTCAGTTTTAACATCTGCTCGCCTTTTGTGCGATCAGACAGATAATTCTTTCCTTTTGTAAATTTTATTGAAACTGATTATTTTATCGAAACTTGAAACGATGTCGAAACGGCGTTCTTTTTTTGTTGTTGTGTGACTAATTTCCAGAAACCTTGCAAAAATGTTCTCACTATTAAAATGGTACCATTTCGTGCGAATGTTATGACAGAATGAAAATTAGTTATGTCTGAAAAACGTTTCGATCGAGACGTTAATGTTGATGAATCGAAATCGCAGCTATAACTACTGTTGCATAATAATTTTATGTCGGAAGTCGACATTTTTATTATGTATTGCATTTTGTTTCGTTCGTTCGTTCGTTCGTTCGTTTTGTCGCCATTTTGATAGTGATGGTTGTTTAAACATGACAAATTTAGCCACATATGCAACCAACCCCTTTCAATGATCTTTGTCGTTTCGTGACGTACTTTGAAATCTAATCAACCGTTTTACTGATTTCTTTATAGCTTTTTAAAGACCCATTTTTTGGAATGGAATTTCAACTTATCTGTGCAACTTTTTTCGACATTCTTTGTCTTTATATAATTTTGTTTGTTCAGGCGTTTCAGAAAATTGCATTAAATTTTATTTCACCAGTACTTTATACTTATTATTGAATTAAACACGAACAGTGAAAGAGTTCTTGACACTGAAAACAAAATGAAGGCTGAAATTTCGGCTCTGCTAAAATGTTTATAGCTTGTTTGTCTTCCTATGCAATGTATAGTAATCGTTACTCGTTAAAAATTCTTTTGAATTTTATGTAATAAAGTGTTTCATTGTTTGGTTTCAGATCGACTTGAATGGCGACGGTCAAATTCAATTAAATGAATTGCAAAAGGCTCTCGACGTAGTCGGCGTTAAAATCCCTCCGTTCGAAATTCGGCAATTAATCGACAAACATTACAGTCGTCATGGACCCGAAGGCGCATTGTCTATGCCCGAATTCGAACAAGTATTTCGTTTTGAACATGCTTAAACGAATTCAAACGACGTTAAATGTTGTATCGTTAATATTTTTTAAGTTGTATTTTTCGTTGAAATCAAAATTGGACCCGGATTTTCGAAGTAAAGTCACAAAAGCGAACAATGTTCAAATTTTGGAAGCCACCTCTGAAGCGGCTGAAACATCGGGCACGTTTCATAGCGTTCGATTCGAGGAACAAGTTGCATTCGCAGATTGGATAAATTCGTAATTAATTTGGTTTCTTTTTTTAAAGTTTTGATTTTAGTTTTTTTTGTGTAATATTAAATATATACGCCTATTATATATTTTTTAATATTAAACTCATTTTTCGTTGACATTTTAGCAACTTGGGACAAGATCACGATTTAAAACATCTGTTGCCGTTGAGCAAATCTGGCGCGGATTTGTATCCTAAAGTTGCTGACGGTTTGATTCTTTGGTACAGTTTCGACTGCGCAAACTAGATCTTTTTTGACAATTAATTTGCTTGTTTTTTTTTAGCAAATTAATCAACTTAGCTGTTCCAGAAACGATCGATGAACGAGCTATAAATAAAAAGAATTTAAATCCTTATACTCGTTTGGAGAATTTAGTTTTAGTTGTAAATTCGGCTAGAGCCATCGGATGCAACATTGGTAAGCAAAAGCTATTGGCATAATATTCTCGAAACTGGGTTCAAAACGATGTCAAACTATTTCAGTTAATATCGACGCTGACGACTTAGCAAAATCGAAAAAACATTTAGTTCTCGGTTTGGTATGGCAAATCATAAGAATTGGTTGGTTTTCATGTTTTTCCTCGATTATTTTCCTGTTCGTTAATGTTTCTAGTTTTTGTCCAATGTTTAGGTTTATTCAGTCAAATCGATTTAGTTCACGTTCCCGGTTTGGCAAGTTTGTTGAAAGAAGGTGAAACGTTGGCTGACTTGCAGAAAATGTCGGCTGAACAAATACTGATGCGTTGGGTTAATTATCACTTGGAAACGGCGGGCGTCGATCGTCGATTAAATAATTTCACCGAAAATATTCGCGATTCCGAAATATACATCCATTTGTTGAAGCAGATAGCTCCACACGAACGTAACGTAACCCTGGACGCGTTGAATATTCAAGTGATTTATATTCAAAATTTTTATCGAGATTACGTGTCTAATTTTGGCCCGTTTCATTGAAGAATAATCACATAAAACGCGCCGAATCAATGCTCAAAGAAGCCGATAAACTTGGATGCCGAGCGTTCGTTACTGCCGACGACGTCGCTAACGGAGTGTATAAATTGAACTTGGCTTTCGTCGCTAATTTGTTCAACACTTGGCCAGGTTTGAAACCACCGGAAGAAATGGGTATTCTAGCTTTGTACTCGTTTTAATGCCTTTTGAAACTTGTATTTTGTTTTTTACGTACAGTTATGGACACCATCGAAGAAACGCGAGAAGAAAAAACTTATCGCAACTGGATGAATTCAATGGGCGTCGATCCACACGTTAATTGGCTCTACTCTGACTTGTCCAACGGTTTGATCATTTTCCAAGTAAAAATTGAATTCATAAAATTGAAAAGAAAATATCGTGTAACTTATTTGAATCAATTTTCAGCTCTATGATATCATTAAACCTCACATCGTCGACTGGAATCGAGTCGTTAAAGTGTTTCACAAATTGCGAGGAATGATGGATCAAATACAAAATTGCAATTACGCAGTCGATTTAGGAAAGCAATTGTGTTTCTCGTTGGTCGGAATACAAGGAAAAGATATTTATGACGGTTCGAGAACATTGACTTTAGGTACAAAATTTTTGTTTTCGATTCATGCTCTGTATCGAGTTAAACATGTCAGTTTTTCAGCTTTGGTTTGGCAATTGATGAGAGCTTATACACTGGCGGTTCTTTCTACTTGCACGCAAACTTCGGGCGGAAAATTGGCAACAGATAAGGAGATAATTGAATGGGCGAATAAGAAATTGCAAAGTAAAAACAAACATTCGTCGGTGACAAGTTTTCAAGATTCTCGCTTGTCCGACGCTAAAACCTTGATCGACTTAATCGACAGCATTCATCCGGGCGTAATCGATTATAGTCTGGTAAAAGACGGATCGAAACACGAAGTATGTTATGAGTGGAATCGAATTCAATCGTTTTTTTTGGTTTTGATTGGGCAATTTTTTTAATAAGCGTTCATTTTGATAGTGAACTCGATTCTGACTGAATCATGAAACTCGAAACGTCGAATTCAAGTGAAAACGTAGATTTTGTGTTTCTTTTCAGGCGAAATTGGATAACGCTAAGTACGCTATATCGTCGGCGCGTAAAATCGGCGCCAAAGTTTACGCGTTACCCGAAGATATCGTCGAAGTGAAACCGAAAATGGTGATGACAGTATTCGCCTGTTTAATGGCTCGCGACTACATGCCCGAAGTTCGCGAAGGGCATAAAACATCCATTTCCAGCGTTCATTCGACGCCAGATCCGACAACGCCGTTGATGAACGTGCAAAGCGTTATGAGTCCCATGCGTCGTCGGGCACCCGAATTGACCGAACATCGCGAAAGTAATGGTCGCGTGACCAACGGCGATGAATGGCACTAAAATAACAAAAACAATTTGTTAATTGTTAAACTTTTTCAATCCGTTTAGGGCCCTAACTACGTAATTTTTGCTTGCCTGTTTATTTTACTTCGATTTGTCTGTTTTCGGTTTTTGTAATGAATTGGCGATTTAAAAATACAAACGTGATTCGTTTGCATTTCCACATAGTTGCCGGTTGATTGAAGCACTAAGCTAGCATTCTTTATTTATGATTCTGCATTTGTTTGCGTTTTTTCATTCATTAGTCAGGTTTAATCTTTAATTTTTTTCGTTCTTTAATTCTTTTATTTGTTGACCATGTTTTTGTCGCTTAAAAAATCAGAAAATGTGCATTCCAACGATTTGTTTTCTTGCTCCATTCAAAATTTTCACTCCAAAGTTCAAGCAAAACCATACAATTTTAAACGTTCTTTATAGCTGTGAATTGTTATTTGGTTTTGTTGATTATTTTACAAATATGTTGTTTTAACATATTTTCTTATTTCGTGTTGATTTGTTAATTTTTTTGTGCTTTCGAGTTTTTTAATATATTCTTATTTCACTTACCATCCGATTTTGTACCGTTTACCTTCCATTCCACCTTTTATAATAACTATTACGGTTGTCCCAAACCTTTTTTTTTGTTTGATAATAATTTTTTATTCATGTAGAAAGTTTTGTATTTGGTGCGATTACGATTTGTTCTTTATTATTTGATTCTGGTCGTTTTAAAATATTTCAACAATAAAATGTGATTTGGGTTTAAAATTGTGTTCGGATTAACAAGGTATAGTCGTATTATAAATTCATAAGTGTATAAACTAATGAATTATGTGTGCGGTAGACTTTAGTTTCTCGTCGATTGACAAAAATGTACCATCAAAAGTCAACCGCAATGTTCACTGAACAAATTGCAACGAAGGCTGCGATATTGTCAAATTTCGCCTGTATTCCGAAAACAAAAACAATAGGTTTACGAGGTTGGTCGCATTAGTCGCTAGATGTTTAGTGTTCGGTAGTCAGAATTTTGTCATATGCAGTAACCTTAATCGAAAAAAACTGAATCAAAACTTGGTAAAGGATGCTGAAAATGCACAGCACGATGCATAACATTACACGAGCCACAACTCAAAAAAGTTGCTTTTTCTGTAGCGGCTGCTTCCTCCAGTTTTGTATTAATTTTGAAAATGGACGTTATAATTTTTGTTTACCTCATTACCGTTTTCATCGTACTAATTGCCACTAGTTTAATTTCTTGTTCGCGCAACAAATCGAATCAGGAGGAACCGAATGCAAACAACATGGGAACGATAGCAAAGGTAAATTTTTGCCCTTCTGCTTTACATGTTGCCAATGAATAGAATATTACATTTTGTAATAATTTTTTAGCCCTTTCATTCCATAATCTTCGTTATCTGCAGCCGAGTATTACACGGCGAACGAAGAGAAATCAACAAAAGATATCCGTTTAATTGCAACATCGTTACGATCCGACAAAGATGGTAAATCGCGAAAGAAATCGGAAAACTTAAAAATGCCAGCCATATCACATGTCCGCCATAGGAACAAGCGAGTTCAGCAGCGAATGAAGCGCCGAGTCCAGGAGAAAATTGTGCGAAGCGAACGCAAGTCGAAGAAAGAAATTCGGTTATGATTCCGCTTAATCCAGCAAAAAAATCCGTCCGTCCAGAGAAATCGAGTAAACTTTCTTTGCCGAGTCCACAAACTACGAGTCCAGTGCAGAGTTCGAGAGAATCGATTCTTAGTCCAGTGCAAAGTCAAAGAAATTCGTCGAGGAGTCCAGTTCAGAGTCCAGCCAATTCAATGAGAAAGTCAGGAAAATCTAGTAAACTTCCTTTGCCGAGTCCACAGACAACGAGTCCAGAGCCAAGTCCGAGAAATTCTGTTGTAAGTCCAGTGCAAAGTCAAAGAAAGTCCTTTAGCGATCCAGTTCAGAAACAAACAAATTCATCTGTAAATCCAGCGAAATCGACACTGCGTCAAAGTAAATCAACAAGAAAAAGTAATTAAAAGTTGCGATTCTATTAAGAAAGTGAAAAAAAGAATTTTTAATGTAATGTAATGTTTGAATATTCGTTCTTTTTTATTGCTGTTGAAATGTAAATATGGCAGTAAAAATAGATTTGATTTCAATTTTTGCAAAATAGATGATTCCCCCAACTGTTAAAATACTTTTCTTGTTCACTATTTAAAAAAACTGATTCCTCTGTTTCATTTATTTCCAGTTCACAGTAATCGAAAAAAGCTTCACGTGTAACGTGTAACGTGTTTCCAATCTGAATCTGCAATCTCTATGGTGCACAAATCATAAAATTAGCCGAAAAAAGCTGTTAAGGCGTCGTCTGATTACTGTAGAATTTCTTGCAAAAATTTTTTAGGATCGACTCGGGTTAATCAATAACGAAAAAGATTAAATTTATGCTAAATTGTTGCTCTGATTAATGATAGCTGTGTGAAAATACTGGAATTTTTAAATTTATTCTGACGTTACATTGTTCTGCAATAATTTGAATAATTTACAAACGAAGCATTAACAAAAACAAAAATAATTCTACGAAACAATGCAATTATTGCCTGCTTTCGACGTCTTGCCTCGTTTGGACGTCGTTTTCTCTAATTGTCCAGTTGAACTAAAACGACTGCTGAAACGATAGTCGGGCGCGAAATCTTTGGGAGGCACGTAAGCTAGTCGAATGTTGCTGTGATAAGGTTTAGTATAGTACCTAAATTCATCCTCATCGTCGCTGGACGACGACGAGCACGTGCTACAGTAATCGTCCCTCAATGCTTCGGTCATTATGGATTCGGCTCGATCGTCGTCTTCAGCGATAACCTTTTCGACGCCGAATCGAACCGTTCGTCGACTACAAGTTTTCGTCGGACGCTGATTCAGCGATGTGTTAAACGTCGTTTCCTTTCTCGAGCAAAGTTTCGTCATGACGCTGTTCGCGCACGCTTTTCGATACGATCCTTCCGTACTTTGACTTTTAACGGACGATTTTCCAGCGAAATAGTGTCTTCGATTTGATTCTCCGGTCAAAGATGGATTTCTACGTCGAATTCGACGACTATTCTTCGAACTGGTGCTGACGTTGCTGCTGCACGACAAGTCCGGCATTGATCGGTGAGAACAAACGCTCTGTCACAAAAAATGACTGATTGACGAATGAAAAAACAAAAAAATTTCAAAATATATGTACTTCGACGTCGTCATTCGCGCTTTTATCAGTTATAACACTTCGAGCCATCATATCGGAGCCGGGACCACGACGCTTGTCGCCAGGTTTGTTTACTCCACTGTCTGGCTTCATTTTCGGTGAATTTTCTAACGTTATTTGGCAATATTTTGCTGATAACGACTCATAATCAGATTCATCATCGTCTTCCGATGTTCTCAACAGTTCGTCCAAATTGAATCGATTGAAATTGATGTGAATGAATTTGGGCGACAAATTCTTATTATCACAATATCCATCGGTCGATTTGTCATTAAGGACGGTCGATTTAGAATTGTTACGATAGTTGGTCGAACATTCCAAACTACAAAAAACGTCCTCGTCGGTCGGTAAGAATGGTTTGCCGATCAGCGGGGACGAGCACATAGCGCATACGAAACACTGTTGAGTCGCGTGCCATTGTCGAAAATTGTGATTCATGCGCGGATCATCGACGGCGATAAGTTGTCGGCAAGTGACGCATGGGTCGGCGAAAATGATTTCGAAACAATTCAAACAGTACGGTTTACTGTCACGCATGACATACCGTTCGCCGCCTAAAGATGCATCGCATTGATAGCACGCAAAATGGTACAAGTGCCACGATCTTCCTTCTGCTTCCGTACATTCATCGGCAAATATTATCTGCAAAAATTCAAAATCTCTGGTGAATTCATTTTTTGAGGGAAGCATCATGAATCTTGTCGTATTTCTGTCTTACTTCATCGCACGACGAGCATCTCGGTTTAAATAGCTCACCATGATGACGCCCGCAATACAATCGTCCGTCTTTGCAAAAATATATTAAGTCGACTAGAAGTTCTCGGCAAGTGCTGCAAACGAAACAAGCCGGATGCCATACAACTTGATCACCGGTTCTCGACGCAAAAACGCCTAAATCTCCTGCGAAAACTGGCTGCGAACAATGAGCGCACGGTACCGTTTCCAGACAGTAAGGAATCACCTCAAATCAAGAAAATGGTTCCCGTTCAGAATCATGGAAAATTTTACGATTCGACTCACTTTCACTGTTCCACGACCCAATGATTCTCGTTTTCGTTGTTGAGCGAAAATTTTCAGTTCCTTCTGTTCCGACGACGTTAAATGCCTACAATATCTGGATTCGCTGTCGTGAGGAGGTAACTGAAGAAGCAATTGCCGTATTCTCCATTTTTCACCATTGCTGTTTATGTAAGGCACTTTGTCTTCTGGTAAATTGGTGAAATATTGGTGTACCTATAATTCGAAGGGAACCGTTAATGGAATCAGCTGACTGGAGTAAACTGGTAAAACTTAAGTAGATACTTTGCTTTATAAATCATTTTAATATAGTAAAAGGTGTTCGTTTTTGAAATATTAGATCATATAAATGCCATATAAAAACGATCAACGTCAAATACAAACAGTGAAAGACGGACTAAGTTTTTCAATTTTTACATTTCTTCATTTGTTTTCCTGGTTCAATTTTCTTCTTATCATTGAGAAGCAAGAGTAATGATTTTTCGAAAATAAAATAGGAGTGTACTTAAGAGAATTTCAAGAAAATAAATCATTTTTTCCGATATCAAAATTGAAACGGATCAACAGATAACGGAAAAACGTCGCGCGTTTCAATTTTTGACTTAAAATGCAACTTTCAATGTTTTGTTTGCGCAAAAGTTTTGACGTTTTTCAAAATTTGTTCCTCTGATCAATCAAAAATTTTCGACGGGACGCGCGGTTTAAATTTTTTAAAACACTGAATACATATGTTTTCAAAAGTTGCCCAACATATAAATCAATCAAAAACTTGTATCCGCTATGATTGCGAAAACATTTTTACAATGTATCGAAAAAATTGGAGCGTAACATGATGTAGCGAGACACATGTTGTTTGTCTGCAAGGTGTTTTAACGAGCAAAAAGTTGTCATTACGAGAACTGAATTTTTTCTTACCAAATCTGGTCGAAGACCAGAAGGCACCCAGGCGTATTCTTCCAAAGCACATCCTGAGTCGTCGTCCGACGTGGATTGACGATGTACGTCGGCCGATAGCCTTATTCGAGTAGAAGGCGATAAACAAAATCTTCTCGCTCCGCTATCCACCAAAGAGATCGAATCGGATTCGATCGAAGATAACGTTTGATTACCAACGCTATTTTTGCCGCTACCATTGAAACATTGGTCCCCTTCGCTTGCCGACATGATGAACTTCGATGTCCGTTTTTATTTGGAAACCATTTTAATTACAGAAGAATTAAATGTCGCAAATGTTATGAAACTGAAAAAGAACATAAAAATGATAAAGCGTTCTGTTACGTGTTCGAAAATTGGAGAATAAGCTTAAAAATTTTTAATCTTTGTCAACGATACGAAAGAAAGATTGCTTCTGCGGGAGCGCAACGACACGAATCGAAAATGGAAAGGAGGAATCAATTCGATTTATCTTCACGTACATTGAAACCGACGTTAAAAAAAACGACCATAAATATATTGCGAACGCGTTAAAACTGAGCCGATTCGCGAGGGAGAAATTCTCTTACCGACGGGTTAAAATGCTATTTCGATGTAATAAAACTAATCAACAATTGAGAAAAAGAGAAACAGAAAATCGGACGATTCGACAGCGCAAAAAGCAATTTTTCACTTTCAACCGTCGTAAGAACGAGCTTATAATTTGATTGTAGAAGTAGCTGGCAAAAACCTAACAGGAAGGCACTAAAATAAGAAAAACACTTTTTTACGTCCCAAAAGTTGAACCAGTCGCCACTGGAACCTATCCTTGATACCCCCGACGGTGCGGCGGGTCATACGTTATTAATGCCACCGTCGGTCGGGTCATAACTCAAGAGGACAATGGTGCATAACGTCATTAAATCAACTCGTGTTTGACAAAAGCAATTAAGGGGTGGACCAACGGTTGAAACCAATCCGGTTCGGTGCACAATATAAAAACGGTAGTCGTGTTTGTATTTCGGGCATCAAACGTTGAACAGGTGTGCCTCTCTTTTCACGCACCTTCGTTTGGATCAGGTAATAAATAATTGCCCGTCACTACGTTCATTGAACGGTATAATAATAAAAATAGAGACCTGTTCCGTATCTGCGCCGTCGTCGCGAGACCTACGGTCGGTCGATTTCGATCTGTTTTCGACATCAAATAAAGATAATTTAAAAGAGGCTTTTCTCTCGCTATTAATGGCCTGTTGTGCTATCACCTCTTCTATTTTTAAGTGCTTTTAATAAAAACGAGCGACTATAGTTCCTGCCTTCAAAATCAGCCCATTATTCAGCGAAAGCGATCAAGCGAGGAAAGTTTTTGTACCAATTTAACGCGTCTCAAGGACAGGGTGTCGTCTTCTTTTCACTCCAGCATCGAAATTTTTTTTATGAAAAATCGTGACAATAAAATTCAGGAAATTAAAAGTGATACACATAGTTCTCTACCAGACACACACAAATGATATACAAACAATATCTACCAATATCAAATGTAAATCAAGCTTACAACATTACGGACGATTTCAATTACGGCTTATTTGAAATCCGAGCAACACAAACATTTCTTTCAGTTCTTTCAGAGGAAATTGATTGACTTATAATAATAAAACTCAAAATAACGAGCGACTCGTCGTGTGGGTAAACGAAAAAAACCGCTGGCAGACCATCGGATCAACAAACTGAACTCGAAAAACTATTTTAAGGAAGTGAATAATAAAGAAACTCGGACGTCGAAAACCGACTACGATGAAATAATATACGTATCAACGACCGGGAGCTATGGTGCAATGGTTTTAAAAGAAAAATTCCAAGTCGTCGTCGGGCCGTTTGGATGATTCCTTTTCAACCAGCTCAAACGAAGAACGAGCCGACCGAAGTTAATCAGCTCGCATCGACGTTCGGCGACGGGCTAGCGAATTTATTTAAGAAGAGCGGAGGAAAAGAGAAACAGAACATCTTCGCTTGCTTCGATTTCGTTTCAGAAAGATGCATGTTATATCCTCTTCAATGACATATCTACTTTCATAATATAAGCGTATAGGGGGGGGACAGTTTTCGAAGCTTGTTGGGTGGACGGAGATGAACCCATTGGGAATTCGACACCACGAGTTGGATTTTTATGTCGAGAAGAGGTAATTGTGTTTGGACTATCGGGTCTAATTTTCACTATCTCGGTTCGGATTCGGTGACGCCAATAGTTTACTCGATCAACAAGGCCGAACCAAGGGCGCCGCTAATTCAAGATCTATGGGTTTCGGTGAAAAAAATATTATCATGACTTTCGCATCCGTTTTAGCGCGTTATGGGTCCCAAAACTCGTATATTACGCCAATTGTAGCTGCACAGAAATAGGGATGAAAATTGGATAAGCCAAACGTTGAATTTGTCTCGATGCCCACAAAAATGGTCACTGATAAAAATTTGACTCAGTTTTACAAAATATCACAAACAGCTAGAAACGGACAAATGCCCTGATGGGCAAAAGACCTAAAGTTTTATCAAACCAACAGAACCTTTCCGAAATAAAAGGCAGGAACTAGAATTTCCTCAAATCAGCAGCACCTTCTGGACATAAAGGCAGGAAAACCAGAAGTTCGAAACTGAACAGATTTGGTATAAATTATTTTTCATGAAACCCAATACTCGTTGCACAGTCGGCGCGTCTTCATCTCCACTCAGCATTGGAAGCCGTCCATGGTCGAAAAAATGTTTTTCGGGGCGCACATTTGTGAACTTTACTGTATTACGTATATAAAAAGAATATACTGTACTGTCAAGTTGGATGGATCGCTGGAATGTGTATAGTCCATTCACAATTGCAAACTCAAAACGTTTACAGTAGGAATGATGTGCACGTATAGCGTAAAACACAAATTTGAATCACTTACACGTTGCAAAATGGTCCACCTTGTGTTTTAGACACCGCTATCATTTTGTAGAGAGTGTAAACCGAGCAGCCGCGCGGGTCGGTCGGTTGCTATTTTTGCTCCGCCGTTCGTTGCATCTCCTGTATGGTCTGGCAAACTGTACGTTGTACAATCCGATTCGTTAAACTTATGATTTTTTGGCAAATTAGCTAATTTTTGGTTGGCACTTTTGGTTAGTACGGTTAAAACGACGTATTACGATTTTGAAAGAAAGAAGAACGAAGTTCCGTGACATTTTGGCATGTTTGGCAACGAAAAGCACTTGATTTACGGCAATCTTATGCAGTTATCGTGCGACCAATTCAAGTTTGTTCCGGTTCTTGCAGTTCTTGTGGTTTGGCTCTTGCATGGTTTGGAAGAGAAAAAAATCGAACAATCGATCGTTACATTCTGGCAAGTTTGACGACGAGAAGCTCTTGATTTTCTACAATCTTACATAGTTACCGTGCTGCTGATTTCCGGTTTATGGCGGTTCGATTGGTTCCGAAAATCGAAAGAATAGACCTTATGAGATTATGTCATTTGTCAAAATTTTGTCTGTTTTTCGTTTCGCGTTTTTAACGTAACTTTGATTGTATAACGCACGCTACATTCGTTTATGAATTTAATGAATGAAAAATGTAGCATTTTGTAAAGTATAAGTTCTTCCAAATTGGGTTTTCGGCCGTACAAACAAATCAATCTTACTGTAAAATTTTTAAGTTTGCAATAGCGAATGGACTATAATTTAAAACTAAAATTTTTTAAAGTCGCGCCGAAGTTCATTGAGGAAAATATTTGCAGCACCCTTCGATATTCACAAGCAATTTTATTATTATTTTATGTGCGTTTATATGTTATGTTTCGGATTGAGGTTACTTGTTTGATATAGGAAAACAAAATCATATGGCGAATTTAAAAATTGACGGTTTTAAAGTGATTTCAAAATCAAAATAAGATTGCGATTTGATTTTTCTAATGATAGGCGGTGTTCTTCGAAATGTTTGCAAAAACGCCTAAATTGTTTTTACTTCTTACTATTGTTCATTTCAAAGAATCGTTGGCCGACGAAGAATGTGGTAATTGTTTGGCAATGGCCGATCAACTGAAAGATCTATCGATGGTTATCGTGTTCGGACCCGCAGCAGTTTTGTTACTTTGTTTAATTGTCGCATGTGTTACCATATATTATTTTGTATCCGTAATTGGCCGTGAAGTACAAGAATTGGAAAAATTTGCCATTGTTGTAAGTAGCATTTTGGAAATACAAATTTTTTACCCTACTTTTACAAGTTTGTTTTCAGTTCGCCGGAATGATCATTGAACGAGGAATTCCTTCGGAAATCAGTCGTGCTGCGTACGCCAAAGCTGATCAAATTGAACGCCACGGTTATCAACAGTCGATTGCCAGCGGTACTAAAAATGTCAAATGAAACCCCAATGAAATTTTGTGATTTTGTCAAATAAATTTTTCCTTTGACGATAGAAAGTGTATTTTACTAATAATTTGTAATTTGTGATTTTATTCGTCATAGATATCTATAGTATTCGTCCTGCCTTCTGTGCAAAAGTGAGTTGAAAAAATAAAAGTTACGAACAAATAAGACATATTTCAATGAGCCCTTTAAAAATAATGTTCCTTTAAAAATAATGTTCTAGTAACAACCTTTTCATCTCAACGTTAGTAGTGACAATAGTTTTGGAACGCTTTATTCCTGCTTACCGTAAATGTTAAAAAATGGTCTGCTCCGAGGGTTATTTTTTTTGAAAGGAGCGGGTTCAAACCTTAAAACTTACGGACAGATGTTGCGAATAGTAATATTATACGTGTATGGTCACTTTTTACATGTGTCTGAAAACAACAACACTTGGTAACAAATTTCATCTTCGTCAGATTTCTTCCAAAAATATCAGCCATAAAAGGCAATTTTTCGGTATTTAACTCTAATTTACAGGAGTAAATTTACAGTAGTAAATTCAAATAGTGAGGTTTAAATAAGAAAAGAAAACGGAATTTTGTATTTTGCTCTGAGCAAAATTTTGTTTTATTTCATAATTTTCCTCTTTTTAAAACAAATTATGGGTGTTATGCAATTTTCATTTTCATCAATTTTCGTGATTATTAGTTTTAATAAACAAGTAACATAGTCGTAAGAATTGAAATACAAATTAAGATTTTTTCACGCTCGATTTCGCTGCCGAATGCTTTGATTTCGCTATCGAACGCTTTGAGCTTAACGATACTGCCGACTTTGCTGATACTGCCGAATTTGCCGATATTGCCGTAGAAGTTTCCGATTTTTCAAACTTTTTCTTGACGTATCGTCTGTACCGCACCAAGCACCAAGTGCGAACAACAAATAAATACCGATTACGTAGCAGGATATAGCATCGATCAACTGTTTAAACTATCGAAACTCGTCGTATTGAGAGGTTTATCACGAACGAACTTGTCATGTTTCAAGGCTAACATATGTAGAACGAGAAACCACGTGGCATTGGCTAGTAAGACAAAGGCTGCGGACAAATCTAAATGTCCAGTAAACATATTCTAAATCTACAAAAACACATTCTGGTTACTAACTTAATCGTGAAAATGATGTGAACAACTACCAATTTCGAATTAGGTTAAAAAAAGACACTGGTGATACAGAGCTCGTTAACATTAGAGACGTAATAAATTTAATCGCGAAATTGACCGTGTTGATCGTAGTTACCAATCCAGTGGTCCAAAATCCAAGCGCGATCAACGACATGAACATCAACGATACGAACATGAAGAAAATAACGTGAATTTTTAGAAAGTAACATTTTCGGCTGAATTCATCGAATTTCGCTTTGTCTACGGGCGCTGCGACTGGATATCTTTGCAAAAATTTATGTAAACTCGACGCTTCGGCAACAGTAATTTTGCGATGAGATTTCTTTCCGTGTTTTTTCGATTTAGATTTCTTTCCATGTTTACTTGATTTGCCCTTTTTCCGTTTCCTCGACTTTCTGGAACTGAGATCCTTAGCAACCGATTTTTGTCCTGCGACAGCGATATTCGACTTTGATTTGTTCCTATCAACAGATTTTGAACCAGCGACAACAATATTCGACTTTGGTTTGTTTTTACCAACGGATTTTGAGCCAGCGACAGCGATACTCAACTTGTCTTTTTTTATCGACGACTTTTGCGTAGGTTTTCGAACAGTTTATTTCGGACCTTTCGGTGAGCTTGATTTATGCGATTGACGATGACTCGAACTGACTTTCTGTGATGATTTCGTAAATTGGCTCGTTTTTTTATTTTTACCGACTACTTTTGACATTGTTTATGGGGCGAATGCACAACCGACCGTTCGGTACGACTGATTGAAAATTTGTCCGGTTCACATTACTACATTGTAGGCGCCAGATGAAACTAAAACGAAATGTGGTTTGAAATATTACGCCATTTCCCGATGCAATGCAAAACAACACAAGTAAATCAAATAATTTGAATTAAATTAAAACTCTGAAACAGTTTGACATCCGCAATACCTTTTCCAGAAGTTGGTTTCTGTATTTTGTTTAAAAATAAAAATTGTCAACGTTTCTAAAATTTTTGTTTTTTTATGATAATAAAAAATATTACCTTCTTGACCAAATCTGTGCTAAACACAACAATTTGTGCATACATAAGACCCATGAGACAGATGAGGTATCAAAAAGTGGTGCTACTAACTGAAACTGTTACCTCATGAGGATCGTAAACGGAGATATTTATCAAAACGACGTACCCTTTTCTAAATATAATGAGAAAATATTTTCTACTTTATGAGTGGCTAGATCGTCTAGAGACAAAGTAAGAAAAAGTCTATAAATTTGAATGTAAAATATAACGGACGTAGATAAATTACGTTGCTTGGTCGAAGATGTTTTGTAAACTTTTGCAGAATTTATCCCCGAGGATGGAAAACCTTTTGCTCGCGAAATGTCCTAACACGAATGTATTTCGATCACGTACACGAATAAATCACAAAATCGAACTTACTGCGCCGTTTTTCGTGATTTAAACCTTTGAAATTTTGTTTCAAATTCTGAACCTTGCATTGAAAAGAAGAAAAACTTGTTTAATAGCTTTAATAAATCAAAATAAAGGACACAATGTATATTTTTCTGAGAAATTTCTCCGAAATTGTTTTTGTCAAGCTTTTTACCTATCCGCAACACGTATAATATCGAGACTTATTATTTACTATAAAAATAAGAAAAACAATTTCTTAATTTTTCATCTAACACAATCTGTTAGTGTTGTCAATCGCTGTTTTCACGGTCGGTACGCGCAAAGGGATAATACATTTTTATTAATCATGTTGTTTTTGCACTTCGATAGAGTGAAAAAATTTCTTTATATAAGATAACTTTAGAGTTTTAAGTGTCGGTTCGAATTCTTTTTGCGAAATTTTACTCTTCGAAATCAACCTAATGAGTTAAATGGGAAAAGGATTCCGTATAATAAAAACGTCTTATTCGTTCAGCGTCGGGGAACGGTTGGTTCATCCTGTAATTTCCGTCAGATACCCCGCTCCGCATCATCGATCAACCGGCGGGAGTTAAAGACATCTTCGGATTTTACTTTGAGTGCTTCACGCAGGAATTTTATATTCTTTTTTTTTTGTATATGTACCTCGAAGTAAGAATCCCATATTTGCCCTAACATCGCTCGGATCGTGCTCTTTCTTTAGTCATCGTCGCCGTCGTTGCTCGTTCGTCTCTCTTTAATGAGACACCGAAACGACAAACAACACACTATTCCCCGTGGATGAGGTTGATTCTGATTTTTTTCGCTTTAAAAATTAGCCGCGCGACGAATTAATCAGTTAATAAAACATCTTTTCTACGGGTTTTTTTAAAAGTCGTTTTCCAATAGCAGAACTCGGTGTACGGTCGTCGTCGACCGATACGGCTGCTAACATTATCTGCGAAACGACGAATTTTCACCTCCATGGCAACTGTTTTCGAAACTCGACATGTGAAGAGATTTTAAAATAAAAATCCCGTTCGCGAAAAGGAATATCAGCTATCTCGTTGAAGTCAATTTTTTCATTAGAACCTGCCACGTTTATTAATTTAGTCGATGGATTTAATAATTACTTTATACGAACTCATTCGAAGTGTGTATTTAACCTCGGTCGTCTCCGTCATTACAAATTTCTTAGACAAAGATTATTAATGCGAAACATTATATAACATTTATTCATGTTTCTGATAAAATTTCATTTCGACCGAAATAAGTTATGTACAGTGCGGATAAAATGAGAAATCTGCACGAATCGCGGCCAACATTAGCCAGACTTCACTCACCGATCGACATTCGTGACAATCCGACATCGACAACAAATTTGGAAACGCCGATACCGAGCCCTTTGGAAAATGACAGAAATCATTTGCAAATTCCAACGATAAGTAAAAAAGTTTTCGACGTTACATCTTTGGATGCCAATGGTAACAAATCGCGCCGAAGTTCGTCGTTGTATCCGAACAATAAAACTGTCGGCGTTACGTTGAACGATGGTCAACGAAAAGTCGATTTTATCTTAGTTTACGAACACGGTCAGTCCGAAATGCTGAGACGGCAAAGAAAATATTTCGAGAAGAATTTGCAACGAGAAGGATTAGTTTTAGAAATAGAATCGCAAGACGGCGACGATTTTATATCCGGCGGACTTTGTTTTTTAAAAGTACACGCGCCTTGGGATACATTGTGTCGAGGCGCCGAAATGTTGCAAATGAAAGCGCCTCTAAGGAGCGCCGAGCATTTATCCGAGGATAAAACGAATTCCACCGATCATCATTGGATTTTTATGAAAATAATAAAATTGTTCAGTTTCAATGAATCAGAATTATCACTCTTACAGCCTCAAACATCGTCACCAATCACAGCTCAATTTACCCGGTCGCGCGTCGAACAATTTCTCGTCGATGATGAAAAAACGTTTTTTTCATCGACGCAACGATTTCGGATCGTTTACGACATCATGCAACGAGCAAAATGCGATCCGGACGATACGAAAAAACGAGGTATTCAATGGCTGCTAAAAAACGACGTATTTTTGGCCGCTTATCCGCCGCATGACGGCGGTACAGAAGTGAAACATTTGAATCCGGCGGATGCATCTCAGTGGAGTCAACGGCAAATTTTGCGTTACACGTGGGCCAATTTTAATCGCATGTTCAAACCGCAACCGTTGCATTTAATTCGGTCTTATTTCGGCGAGAAAGTCGGATTTTATTTCGCTTGGTTAGGATTTTATACTCAAATGTTAATCTTTCCTAGTATCGTCGGCGTTATATCGTTTTTATACGGTATCGTATCATTGCCGTACAATCCTATAAGAGACGAAATTTGCGACAATAATACGTCGCCGGGCAATCTGACAATGTGTCCGGTTTGTCGAATTCCGATGTGCGATCATTGGCAAATGTCGACCAGTTGCGAAAGCGCCGAATGGAACTACAGATTCGATCATGAGTCGCACATATTCGTCGCCATATTCACGCTTCTATGGGCGACTGTATTTATGGAAATGTGGAAACGAAAAGAAGCCGAATTAGCTTATAAATGGGACGCGTACGACGTCGAGCTGGACGACGTCGGCACACGGCCCGAATATGAAATTCGAACTCTCGTTCAACGAATTAGCCCGGTAACAAACGAGGAAGAACCGTATATACCCGGCTACAAACGAGTATTATGGCTGATGGAAAGTTTATCCGGTCTAATGTTTTTAATACTGTTAGTTGTCGGCAGTTTAATCGGATTGATTGTCGTGCGAATTCTTCTGTACGGTATGTTCAAAATTTTCGGCGGCATATGGTTCAAACTGCAGTTCGAATTCGCCAGTTTAGCGATTCACGTGCTAACATTTTTAGTAGTAATGACTTTAGGTTGGATGTACGAAAAGGCCGCTCATCGTTTAACCGAATTAGAATGTCCGCGAACTCAAGGCGATTATTTAGCTTCATACATATGGAAAGTGTTCATATTTGAATTACTAAATAATTTCGCACCGATTTTTTATGCGGCGTTGATTCGCGGAAGGAATTTATCAGTGCCGAGCGAACAGAGCTGGCTTCAGGAAATGTGCGATCCCGGCGGTTGTTTAAACGAAGTGGTTCAAGCCATTGGGATTTTGCTTTTAGCCCGTTTACTGATAAGCAACGCCGCCGAGCTCGGCGTACCGTTATTGAAATCCGTTTGGAAAGATATGCGATTAGGCGCTTCCGTCGGACCCGATAAAGACGAACCATCGTTCGTTCGTAATTTGCCTCGATGGCAAAAGGATTACACGTTGAACGAACCTAATTTGGACGGCGTTTACGCCGAATATTTAGAAATGATGGTTCAATTCGGTTACGTGACGTTATTTGTCGCCGCTTTTCCGTTGGCTCCGTTAATATGTTTGCTCAATAACATCGTCGAAATTCGCTTAGACGCAACGAATTTCGTCACCGCATTTCGTCGACCATTGCCCATACGGGTTTCGGGTATAAAAATTTGGCGTCGCTGTTTGAATATAATGGTTAAACTGGCCGTTTTATGTAACGGAGGATTTTTAGCTTTCACCAGCGAAATGATTCCGCAGTTAGTTTATCGTTGGAGTTATTCGAAAGACGGTACGACGAAGGGATACGTCGAATTTACGTTGGCCAAATTCGATACGACGACGTGGGGCGATTTTCAAAATACATTTCCCAACGTCACTCATTGTTATTATCGAGAATATCGAGAAGATTACGACCCTCACATTCGCAAGATCGTATGGTGGCAAATCATGGTCGCTAGAATGGGCTTCTTCATCGTATTCATCATCGCTTTCTATTTCATACAATGGTTGGCCGATTTTCTAATTCCCGACGTTCCTCAACAAGTTAAAATTCGAATCGAAAGAGCAAATTTCTTAGCCAAGAAAACCATGTACGGTAACGAACCGAACAATAAAAACGGCCTGTCAAACAGCGTTTACGCCTCTTCAGCAGCCATCAACGAACTCGACGGACGTACGAATTCGAATTGCGTCGTTCATACGAACGACGAAATACAAAAAATACAAAATTCTTTGACTGATTGGAAACTTGCGAACGGTTCACCCGTCAAAAATGGTTACGCAGTTATCGTCGAAGATATGAATTCTGATGAAAAAAACGTGGCTGTTGTCCATGAAACTTCAGAAACGACATTTCTTTAAACTAAAAACCTCGTTTCAGTGGAAGGAAGTTGAAATTTTACTGGGAAAAGAATTTTATTTTGTATTATTTTCTGTACAGTACAGTGGGCCAGATTATATTATATTTTGTTCGATACGGTTTGATAAACAACAACAATTAAACAATGTATTTATTTTTCTACGTTAATTAATAAAAGAAACCTTAAACCGAAGAAGAATGATTAATTTTTTTATGAATTCTGATACGAAAATTTGTTACATAAATAATTACAATGGAAAAACTTGTTTATCACGCTGAGATTCTTCTATATCGAGAAGAAAAAAAACTCAGCCTCACGCGTGACTCGGTTTTTCGCCGCGTAAACATGTTTTAAAAGCAAAAAATATCTTATCGAGAGAAACTAATTAGGTCGGTTTTTATGTTAAGTCGCTAATTAACAGATAAACACGGATCGAATAAAGGAATCATCAATTATTCATCGGACACCCGCCTGCTGTTTTCGCCTAAATCAACTGGAAAGAAAAGTAATAATTTTTAACGACGATTGAAATAAAGTATTTGTCAGTTTATTCTTTCTTCTACTTCTCGACAAAAATCACTTTTGCAACTCGAGATACGTTCGAAAAATAATGATTTTAGGCTTGGTATAAGTTTTAAAAATGTTGCTTATGGTGTAATATATTCATTTTGTACATTATTGAAACCGATTTATCTCTCGTAAGTGAGTGAAAAGCTTTTTCGACTGGGATAAGATTTTTGAGAAAACGTTTTCGGCCGCTTTTTTTTTAAAAAATAGCAAAATCAATCTCGAACTAATCTTATAAACATTTTTGGAGATATGTCAAAAAGACGACGAATGAACGTGTTTTCTTTTCCATCAAGAAATAGTCTACAAAAGTTGACTCAAAAACGATTTTCCGAGTTCCATCGACCCACGTGTTGGCCGTTCCGTGTTTTCGATCGGACCAAAACGTAGAACGCACGGCAATTGAGGAGATTTTTCGAACGATAAAAGATTTTTCCATCAAATATTATAACAAACGTTGAAGATGGCCTTTGCAACGACATTGATTTGGCGCAATGATGAAAAATGTGTTTGAAATAAGTGCAATGTTTTTTTGCACATAATTCTTAAGTAAAAGTTGAAGTTTGAAGAACTTTTTTACGTCGTTTGAAGTTTAAATAATGAAATTCGTCGATGGAAAGTTTTTTATGTAATAATAGGAAACATGTAACGCTGCAAAATAATACACATTTTCGCTACTTTTTAACGTTGAATTTATGATTCAACAACGTTTACAGTAATCCGTATTGACGTTCTTAATGAGCTTTCCATTAGGAAACCCGCTCCATAAACAGCCAGATAAGGGATTTTCTGTCAAGTAGTTTCATATTTTTCAATAGACAATTAAGTAACACACGCATTGTAGGTACTGTATGAAGAAGGACGTAAGATAAAACAAACAAGGAACCGTATGGAAATAAAAGAAAAAGTTATGTAAAGCAGCGAGAATTTAAAATATAATTGCACACGCTTTTATGATAAATTATAGTGCACGCGCTAACAACTTCGACCTTTTGACGTTACTTATAATTTTCAAAATTCGATAAATCGATCAACTTTGAAATTTTATGAACGATTTTTTAGTATGTTATAGAGAATTCTATATAACATACTAAAGAATCACACAAAAATATTCAAAATTGATCAATTAATCGAACTTAAGAAAATTAAAAGTCTAAAGATACTAGGTCGCAGTTCATCGCGCACGCACTATAGTTGGGTACTGGTATAATTTTAAAATATTTAGTAGTGGAACGTCCAAAACCGAAATCAACGGCTTACTCAAATCAAGGATTTTGTTTTTGTAGTGATATAATCATAATCATTTTCGATGATAAAGTTCTCTGATCTATTCAAGTTCTTGGAGCGTTCCTACAACGTTTCTTACATCAGAAGACTTGTCTTTGAAATATCACGTCAACATAGGTCACACCAACAAGGGATTGTCCTTCCTTCGGCGGTGAGCCTGTCTTCTTGACGGCTGCACTCTCCTCATTGCGAGCGTCCGTGCAGCCAAGCTATCTTCAACTCAGCAGGTATCAACAGCACTGTACACAAGAACCAACAAACAAGCCCGAAGTGACAATCATCACTTCATTGAAGTTTCTACACTTCATTGGAGGTTCCGTCTCTGAAGAAGAATCGCTTCATTTTCAATTGTTTCCTTTCCATAAATGAAATCATTGATGCCGTCGTTTTGCGTTATTATCCAAGTTAGATGGATGAATGAAAACGCCTGCTCACAAGTTAGTTTTCCACTAAAAATTGACCGTACAAACATTTTTGTTACCCGCAATGTCAATATTTTTTTAGGATGATTAAGATTTTTCTTATGATAACATTCAACCAGATGTGAACCAAGAAAATAGCTTTGTCGCCGTTTTGCTTTCTTTATGGTACAAAACGAGTCATACAATTCAAAAAAAGTCAAAGCAAAACTAACAAAATAAAATTGAACTCCGTAAATCATTGAAACCCTAAGCGAATAATTTTGGAATAATACCAGTCAAACCACCATGTCCAAATTATATTCGTAAAATAGAAAAAAATTTTTGATTTAGGAAAGCATCGACAAACGTTACAGAAGTCACTCACAGCCAAATAAATATTAACTGACAATTGTATCCAAACGAGGTCAACTCTGTTAGAAAATGATTCAGGAGCATAAAAATAAGTCGAGAAACATAAAACAGAAAAGTTGTAATTTTACGAAGAAACATGAAACGAAAAAGTTAACTCGACATCAAACAAATCTTCATCTTTTTTGGAATCTTTCAACATACACCAAAAATGAAATCGTTTTAAAGACAATATAAGACCAGTTCTCATTGCGAAAAAGTAAATAAAACGGAAGGCCACGAATTACAATCCAATCGAAAACTAGGAACAAGACTTTTGCATAAAATTGAAATTAATCGACCGTATTTATAGTTCCATATTTCGTCGGACTAATCGGTTGAGTAGTGATTATTATTTCTTCTTTTTCATACGAATCGTTCGATGTTGGCGAATGATGATCGGGAGGCGCGGGCATCGCGTAAACTACATGACTAGGAGATGAAGAATTATGAAGATCCGTTCCGCTAGAACTTCTTTTCGACATGCTAATATCGTTTCTACTACCACTTTTCGGTTGTTCGATTAAAATTGGCATGTCATCGACGTGATTATCGTGGTGCTCGTGTGGATTCTCTTCATCCTCTCCTATTTCTTCTTCCTAAAACAACGAAACAAATTTCGTTACTGATCTGCAATCCTCTAACAGCTCAGAAACAGTTTTACTTACTGGAACGTAATAGAATTCTTCTTCTTTCGGACCGCATTTACCGCAACAGAAGAAACAACAGCAACAACAACAGCAACACCCAAAACACCCGCAGGTCAAAATACCGCAACTTATCAGCAAGCACTAAAATGAAAAAAAACGGTGTACATATTCATATGTAAGGTTATTTTGAAACGAAAATCTTACTCTTAACCATTTATTTTGCGACAAGAAATAGGCGGCAATGTTATCTTCGCCGAAAGCTTCGGCGGCGTTAAGGCCCATAGAACCGTACGAATCGTAAATTTGCCGTTTTTTGACATCGGACAAGACGACGTTAGCCTTGTTTATTTCTTTAAACTAAAAAATTCAAAACGTTAGTTTCGTTTAATAAAAAAGTCACGAATCATAAAAACTATCTGACTTTTTCTGCTGCATCAGGATTGTTCAGATTTTTATCCGGATGGAACTTCAAAGCGAGCTAAAAAAAAAGGAATAAATTAAAATTAACCGACGAGGAATAAAAACGATATTTTTACTTTTCTATAAGCTCGTTTTATTTCATCTGGAGTTGCAGTTTTCTCTATACCTAAAAGTTCGTAAAGACTTTGACCCGAACGTCTAAAACAAAAAATGACATGACTTGGACATAAAAAACAGCAAATTTACTTATTATAAAATTAATGTTATTAATTAAAATTGTCAAATATTTCCAAAAAAGAAATGTTTTCAGCTTACGAAAGTCGTCTCTGAGTCCCTGCTCGACCAGTCGATTGCTGTCGATTCGGTAAAGGATTGGTCTCTGATTCCATTTCAACAATGTTAAAAATGCAATTCTTACTTGGCTTAATTTAAATCTAGGAGGGGTAAACAAAAAAGAAAATCCTTTCTAATCTCAAAAATACTCGCTTTTTAATAATTCTTACCGGATAAAATTACGTAATAAAATGTGAGTATAGACCTTGGCATCGATATAATATATTTTATCTTTCAATTTCTCTTATATCAAATATTTATCGCAGTTTATTGGTAGAAGAAAACAAAAATCATGCATTAATTTTAATGAACCGTGTAGAAAAGGAAAAAGATTACGAATTTATTATATTTGACCTAAGTCGGAGCAAACCTACATCTAAATACGACATACTATCGTCATTTCAAAGTATTGCTCTTTTTTTTGCATGTACAGTATTATGAAATGTTCCTGTTTTAATCATTAATGTATTAATTGCAGTGTTTTTCATTTAAAAATCGTTTCATGCAAATTTAGGCATTTAGCGTACAAATTCACATGTTTAAATCGGCAGATTCTGCTCAGCTAAAAACTGATGAATCAGTTACTTTTAAATTAGTTCCACCGAACCCTTTTCGACGAATCTTGTATGAAAGGCAACAAGAATGAATCCGATTGTATGTTAATATTGGTTTTGTCCAGAAAACAATTACAAATACAAACACGCACACAATTAAATCACAATCGGAAATCGCACAGACTTCGTTATAGTGCGATCCGGGTCTCCTATATTTAAAACTTGTCTTTTCCATATTACTCTCAAATCGGTTAAAGGGTATCGAAAATTTAGGCATCTCAATAATATAATTTCAATATTTCGTTTAATTTTTTACAATAATATTTTATTATAATCATGCATTCATCAGGGTCTATGCTTTGCACAGTCTTATGGGGTGGATTTGATTGTTTGGCCTTTTTGAAAGTTCGCGTCAATTTAGAAATACGAACAAAGTAAAAACATATCGAGGGGTGGACTGCAAAAGGGCGTAACTGCAGTTTAAACAAACAGCAGTTACGCCCTTTTGCAGTCCACCCCTCGAATATGAAAGGCTAAAAATGAAAACATAGTTGATTTTATTTCTGCTGATGTGGGCGATTTAGTATAAGTTTTCTTTCGTTTTTGAGAATCAATGAAGCTAGAAAGATTGCGTATTTGTTTTGACTGATCTTAGTCAAAATGCGCAATCGTGAATAAGGCGGAAGTATTGTCCAAGAAATGACGAGAAGCCGTGACACACGTTTTTTATCCATGGAAAACAACAATTAGATGTCATAAAAAGACAAATTTTAGAAGACTTTGGGCGTAAAAGTGATTTACGACTGGGTCTAAATTGAAATTCTATCCAATACGACTCTCTTAGGACGTAGTTGCGGTGACATTAAAAATACCAAGCACTTTCACCCAATTTCGGATCGAGGAGATTTAGCTAAATTGGTTTTTCGTTGAAAGATAGTTCACGAAAATAGTGTTAGTGGAAAAAGGAAAAAACGTTTATTGGCACTAAAAACAGAAAATAATCTGAGTCATTGCACTCAAAACTGACGTTACCAATCGCCGCCCATCTATAGCTAAATCAATTTGCCTTTTTTGAAGCCTAAAATTAATTACGTAACCGACCTAAATTAACCACGTCTTCATATAAGTATATCATGTCACGCCAACGCCCATTTACGTATGTTTTTCCTTTCTAAGACGATACATATATAAAAACGTGAATAGTTCCAGTAAATCGTATCCTTTGACAATAATTTAGATTTTTTTCGAACAAGTATATTACTCGTGGCGCTGCTAGCCTAGAAGAGACCATTATTAACACAATACCGTGTCTAATTAGCAGTGCGTACATATTATATCTTGTTTATGCTTGTTTGATCCTACTTAACTTGTCTGAGAATTTGTGTACGAGTCATACTTTGAATTCTACGAGTTATTTGAAGAAATAGTGCTCTGGATAGGCGGCGTGTGTGAAGAATCGACGAATAAATACTTTTGTTAAATTATGTTTATCATCGTTCCGTTAGCATTATTTTTTACCGGTTTCTGCTTTACTGATGGACGGCAAATAAACGTTTATAGGTAAGAAAGTTCTATCTTTTACATTTCGTGACCATTTCAAAAGTTTGTGATCCTTTTTTAGGTTTGATAATGGATTTTCTGAGCAAAGAAAAAGAAGTCTAAACGATGATTCGATGTTGGACGACAATCTCGTTCCGTCGAAAACGCATTTGGCTAGTATTTTGTACGGCAAAATGTTCAATGACTATCCCAAAATGGAACCAACCGAAATGGAACCGCTTTATGTCGTTTTACGAAAACGAGTAACACAACTAATTTCGAGAAAAGATACACGTACACCATCGTCGGGTGTCGTCGTTAGGAATTGTTTCTTTTCTCCAATACAGTGCCGTCGATACGGTAGAGTGAATGTCAGAAGTCACGCTTAGAAAATTCGCATTAGCTTTATTGTTAATTTCTTGAAATGCAACTGAAATCCT
Source organism: Prionchulus punctatus (assembly GCA_034698125.1). Lineage (NCBI taxonomy): Eukaryota > Metazoa > Nematoda > Enoplea > Mononchida > Mononchidae > Prionchulus > Prionchulus punctatus. The sequence goes on along the minus strand of JAQGBA010000538.1, from coordinate 2,118 downwards.
CCAAATCATTCATTCGATTTACAAAAAAGTGATCTCATCTTTGATGCTTTATTGAATTAATTTTGTACTTTTTTGCGTCCGTTCGTTCGTTTTTCGAATAAACAGATGAAAATAATGTGAATATTTTTCAAACGTTGTGTTGACCTTAATTAATAAAAATATTTTCGAATATGTATAACTCGTGGAGGTACGTTTATTCAGAAATTTCAAACCACGTGTGACATTTTACAGATAATAATTGCAAATTATTTGAACCACGACGAAGGTTATGAAAGTATATAAAAAAATTCGTCCATTTTCTGGTGAAGAAATAAAATGTGACGTATAAAGCGTGACTTTTTAAGAGAAAAATGTTGAAATTTTTAATTTAATTTAATGCAGCGTTAAAAACTGTTATTATTTGAAGAACTGCAAAATTTCGTTCGAAACAAGCTTATGGAAAATCGTTGAAAACATGGAAAAAATTAACAAAAGTTTCAGACAGACGAAATTTGTCTAAATAGTAAAAGCTCAGTAATTGACGAACAATAAGGATAAATTGAAAAGGCAACACGGAAATTTTAATTGAGTAAGTCTACTATTTTTACTTCATAAAGAGGTAATAATAGAGTATGTCAATTAAAAACATTTTAATCATCGAATAATTTCCATATTAATATAGGGACGAGATTTTTTCACCAAAAAGTTACATTTTGTAGCCGATACTTAGGATAATTTGTTGAATTTTCAACGATATTTATTCTGTATACGACACTAATAATTATAGTGTTATTACATTTCAGTACAATGGTTCTTGAAAATTCAGGAATGCTCTTCTCTCTTTCACTAAGGGGTAACGTATTATTGGCGCTGGTAAGGGAAGGGTGTACAGTCAGATGAAGCACTGTTGCAAGAACGTTAAAATTGTTCAAAGAGTGCAAAATTGTGTTGTAATTCATGGAATACTACTTATAATTGAACGCAAAGTAGGTACTTCTTTAAAATTAGTTGTCGAAGCTGCGTGGTGTATAAGGATCCAAGTAACAACTTTTATTCTGTAAAAAATGGAATAAGTGCAGCTTTTTCTTCTATAAATTTCCTTAATTTTCGTCGTGCAATTAACTGAATTCCTAATGATTACGTTTAAATGACGCAGTTCGCGAGGGTGAATATTTACATCAAGACTAATGTAAAAATCACCCAAATTAATATTGGTTTCAAATGTTTTCGAGTGGGATCAGATTTAGATCAGAAACGTTTTATCACGCTTTGATATAACGTGTTATCAAAAGATGCAAACACGAACAAATTATTATCATTACAATTTAAAAGTCATACGGAAAGTAGGAACAATAATACCAGAATGAAGCGACAGATACTGCATGTAATGATATCATATTATCCATAACATTTACAGAGGAGCTCAGAAGTTTGCAGACGTCAATGATGATCTGGAATAGCCCAGTTCTTGCCTATAATTAAATTACAATTTACGACCGTCATTAAATTGTCAAAAAAATTAATAAAAGGAAGCAAAAAATTAGCATTTATCATTCTCGTTTTTATTCGTCGTAATTCTAAAAAATTCATGAAGAACTATTTTCGTTATGGTTCGATCGTTTTGGCCATGTTGGTACTGTATTTTCAAGCATCTTACGGGTTCAACATTGACTGGAAACTATCCCATCAACAACCAAGGTAAGGCATTCAGATCACCCGGTATTGCAAATTGCTTTTTAATAATTTCTTTAAGAATCAGATCAAAGTCGTTGAAGCCCAAACAGTCGCACCAAATTCCACGTGTAGTGCAATCAGCAGACCAGTGGCTGAATATCGCTCATCGCGAAATCGAGCAGGAGCTGTTGCTCATGAAAAGAAATCATAAGAATTGTTTTTTTTCACCGATTAATTGCCGAATGCCGATAAAACCGTTACAGATTAATTTCAAACGTTTATCTATGTTATAATCGATAAGATCATTTGCCAAATTGTTTTCAATTCTTTAGATTATTTCCTCCAAAAGGATACATCATTGATTGTTTTTTTATCTGTGAAATCATTTTGGTATTGTTTCCGTATGTACACACCTTAAGAAATTTTAGATTTTTTTAGTCAGCAGCGTCATGTGTAAGCCTAAGC
>JAQGBA010000537.1:0-30976 GCA_034698125.1 Prionchulus punctatus | reverse complement strand
TTGCATGTAAATTCAAATAATTCAAATGTTAATTACTCAAAAGTTGCAGAGTGTTAGCAGCTAATATTTATATATTCTGAATAAGCTGAAGAAGGGTGTCAATTTCATATATGTGACACCGCGATCGGCTACCGGCACCCGGTACGCTTCCCTCGTAAGTTCACGATGAAAAACGTTAAAACACCTTTTAGTTTGATTAAGTAAGAATAATTGTGCAATATAGCTTATATTACAGAACGAAAAGAGTTTAAAAAAATTTACTTCACGTATTAGCCATTTTTCATCGATCTTGCTTTAAACTCGGCAAACTTTGATAGTTTTTTATCAAACAAGGGGCACCTTGTAGATTTCTTGTAATTGCTCATTGCGGGTATGTGTAACTATTAGAAGGAGAAAGTTTAAAAATTTTTTTCATCGTAAGACGGAACGAAACATTGTCGAACCAATATACAATATAAACGCGTTCATTGTACTGTTCGAATGTGCAGCTAAAGCTGCGTACAAATAAACCCATTTTGGAACAGTTTGCTTGTAACTGTGCGGAGCTAATAAAAGTACAGTGACTGGTGCCCAAAATATAAGAAATATGACAAATATTTTAAACGAAGCTTTGACCAATCGAATTTCTTCCGTTAAATTTATTTCGTTACCAGCACGTCGAATTCGTTTCTTTATGATCAGCTGTCGAGGTAGATACGTTTTTCGTATGATCAAATACATTTTTAAGTAAAATACGGTCGTTACGATAATCGAAATTAGAAAAAACGAAGCGTAATAATACGGAAAAGTTTTATGGTCCGAATCGAATGTACAAAACTGAAAATGAGTGCTATAACGAACCAAACCGAAGCCGACACGGAGCTTGAGCGACGAAACTCAAGATCCATATTAAAATGACGTATAAAATTATTCGACGTTTCGTAAAATGTTGAAGGTAGAGACTGTATTTGCATATATAGAAATATCTAGAAGACAAAAAAAAGTACTCGTTAAGTTCCTGTTGCCCTGCAGTTTAGGTACCTAATTTGCTCTTATTTGGGATCAAAACTATGCATAAAATGTGTTAAACTGCGACGGTATACCTGCTTGTAGCAATGGAACATATACTTAATGTTGATGCAACGCAACCAGGCGCGCAAACCATTGCACTGGAAGAGGCAAACGAGTTCGTTTCCACTGAAATACTGTCTTCCAGCTGTAACATCTGAAACAAATCTTTGATGCAAACAGTTCCGAACGTATCCACGTCCGACTGTACCTATAATGCTCATAGGCAAACACCAGTGAACGTCTGCAAGAGTTAAATTAATAATGAAGACGTTTCTCAAATTCCGCAGCATTCTGTTTGCCAAGAAAGCGACGATAATCTGCAAAAACTAAACTATATTAACGCTGCAAAATGTAGTATCAAAAAATGGGTACCAAAACATTTCCACTACATTCAACAACGGCTGATAATGCGAATAAAACAATATACAGATCAATGTAAACAAGTTGCATTGAAACGGAATCATTAATACGATGATCGTTGAGAATTGAGGTGAGGTTATCATTTTGCATACTTGTAGAGAACGGATAATAGTCGAATGATTAGATTTTCGTCGAGGTTTCTGGATTATTCGACATTCTCTTTGTAATAAAATTTCATCAGTAACAAAATCTATTTTCTATTAACGGGAAATTTTATTGCAACAGCGCCTGTTTTGAAAGCGTGAACGTTGCTGAGTTACTATAAGTCCTTTCACAACTACGATTTATAATAAAGTACAGTAATTCTAAAGTTAAAATTATAATTCTTCTTCAGATAAGTGCGCGGATGATTCAGATACCGTCGACCATCAACTTGAATCTAACCACATACAAACCAATATGTGAATTCGAATTGTAAATCTCAACTTTAGGATTATTGTACTTTTATTCCAACCGCAGTTGTAAATGGACTTTAATTCTAGAAAGCGCTATTTGTCTTGTAACTGTTTTCATCGACTTGCAATTGCTGCACAATTTCTATAGTTTACTGAGCTGCACAATTTATACTTATATTTCACAATAATTCGAATGCGTCTTATATTCAAGACTGACTTCCTCATGAAAACTTATGATAATCATAACAAGGTGTTAACATTATATTTCGCGAATCTTTTTTGAATCTTCGTATCACGTTTGCCAGTCGAGAATCTTGCCATTTTCGGCTTGCTCGATCCAGTTTGCGAACTATCGATGGCATCCCGAAGCATATTTAGAATGGTCACGACATCTTTGTCGGCGTTTCTTTTTGTCTCAACTGAAATAATTTTTGTTCATAACTTTATTTATCAAAGTGGCAGAAAATCAATATACTGTACATATAATATTTTTTCCACGATTTGTGCGTTATTTTATCATAATTTTTATCATAATTTTAGCGTAAGTGGGACGAAAATTTTTTTAAATAATTAAAAATATTTAATAAAATTGAATAAATAATTACATCTATAAAAGAAATACTGCTGATTTCTGTTAAATATGCGAAGCTATAGGAATCAGAAACCTCAAAAACTGACATCAATCGCAAAAAGTGACGATAATAAAAAAAATTCCAGGAAAAGCAATAAATCACACTCATCATTTAAATCTTAATTTTAATAATTTGTTAAAAGAATACTGTACCTGTTTCATCCGATGTCCAATCATTTCGCGACATCGATACGTTTGAAATATTGCAGCAAACTATTAAGGCAGCGAAAACAAATATCAGCGACGATAAACACGCCATAATAATATTTCACCAACAATCAAGAATCCTTTCGTTTCGAATATTCGATTCGTATCATTGTTGTGAGAAAAGAGGAAAAGCTCAATTTCATTTAAATATTTGCGTCATTAACTACTAATTGTACATTTAAATTGTTTCCCATATGTCACAATGACGACTCGTTGTTATACCCCTTTTGCTTGTTTTTGTGCCTGGTTGGTCATCATTTAAGCTATGTAATTTATTAGAGCGGTAGCGTGCTACCCCCGCACTATAACAATGAGGACATCAGGTAACAACGGGTATCAACAGGTAACAACAGGTAACAACTGTATTAATCGGAGAGCTATTTGTCATTCATTGACTGTTTGCCATAAGTATGTACCTGTTACTGTATTGCATGCATTTTTTTTAGCTACTATTCGCTAATATTGTTCAAGCACTGAATGAAAACGTGAACGTAAAACAAAACTTAAATTTTGGTGGTTGATTTCAGCTCTTGTAAATAAAATCTTGACTTCGTATAATTATTTCGTGGCTAGGATTTTAATGAGTATTTTGTCCTTAGCTTTAAGTGGGTGTGCATAATTAATTTTTTTTAATTTGCACAAAAATTTGCATTATTCCCATTTTTGTGTTCCGTACCTTCGATAAACAAGTATTCGTTTCGAGACTTTATACCACGCGTAGATTCTTACTGTTATCCATGACGTTCCGTGGAAGTTCCTATTTTATCCGAAAACCTTTCAATGTTCATATTCTGTGCGTTTTGTTGACGTTTTTTGATACAGGAAATTAAAATTTTTGAAACACTTCAACGAAGGAAAAGCTTTCATCAATGACTTGCGATGGTGAACCAGAAAACAATGCCATATCTCGAACTTTCAGAATATTAACGTCATGAAGAGGCTGTTTTGTCGGACCTTTTATGTTTCACCTTACCGGGCATACAAACTACATTTGCCAAGCGCATATAAAGCTGAAATAATTCAAATACATAACTAAAACAGGACCGTTTCATTCAATATAACATCAGTAAGTTTCACTTAGCATTACGCTTTCAGTGTTTGCGGTATTAATTACTGCGACGCTCGCGTCGTTACTGTGTCTTTTTCGTATACAGTACATCGTCGTCATGCGTACGTTGTTTTGCTTGGTATTTGTCACAGTTATCATCATTGTTGTTCATGGATTGTACAGAAATCCGCCCGTTAAAATTAACCGTTTTCGAAAACATACAACGCCGGCCATCCAAGTCAACAAGGTAATTCAAAATTACGATTCGAAATAGATTTGAGTGACCACATGACTTGCTAACAGTCAGCTAAATGTTGATATAAAGTTGCATTTTTTTGTCAATTATTATTTCAGAGACCGAAACATAAAGTAACATTTCGATTTCCGTTTTTCCCCGTCGTTTTACGTCGTCAAGATGATAACGCAGACGAACATCCCATTCCGAAGCGATCAGCAATACCGACTGTGAACAGCAAAGAATCAAAACACATGAGATGTTATTTCAGTCCCGTCAGTTGTTTATTATCTGGAAAGACAACGAGAAATTTTGGATGAAATGCAAACAATATAAATGTTCTGTCCCCATTAAAAATGACAATTTGTTCGAAGTTCTGCAATAAAATTATGTATCTTATATCTATAAAATTTCATAAAATGCATTTATCATGGTTCATTCAGATTGCAATTCGCGGTTAGTAGTCGCAACCCCATGATTTCTTGTACAATTTAAAAATCTAAAAATTAGCATGGAATAAAAAATGTGGGTTCTATCCTATTATAAGCAACTTTTCACAAAAGGGTCCCCCCCCCTTATGCGATTTTTGGAAAATCAGAGAAGAATAACGTGTACAGGAGGGGTCGTCCTGATTAGAGGAATAGTTATTGGAGGAATGAGTTATTAGAGGAATAGTTTTTGGAGGCTTAGGCTTCGGCATAGACTTAGACTTAGGCTTAGGCTTAGGCTTTGGCTTTGGCTTTGGCTTAGGCTTTGGCTTAGGCTTAGGCTTAGGCTTAGGCTTAGGCTTAAGCTTACATATTTCTATCAGTATTCCTCCTAAAACTCATTCCTTCAAAACTATTCCTCTAATAACTCATTCCTCAATTAACTATTCCTCTAATCAGGACGGAACCGTACAGGATGTCCGAAAATAAAGCACAAAAATCATAAGGGGGGAACAAAGGAAAAATCATAAAAATAAAGCAAAAATCGCATAAGGGGGGGACCCTTTTGTGAAAAGTTGCTTATAATAGGATAGAGTCAAAATGTGTACCCAGCGAAAGATGGATTACAGATCCTATTGTAATAACGTACAGTACCTGAAATTTTGGCATTTTCTGTTAGTTTTTCCATGAAAATTCTTCGATGAGGTCAAACCGAAAAACGAAATTAATTGTTAGTTCATTAGTTCGCAGTAGGTGTCACTATTTCTGTATCCAAAGCAGTAGTGAATGAATTATACAAATCGTTACTTAAAAAACACTTTATTTTGCTATCTGTATTTTGATGTTGAACAATTAAAATTTTCTTTTGTCGAATTAAATTGATTTTTGTTTTTCTGTTTGGTCATCGAAAGCAAAAACAAAGTTTCTACCGACACACGAACTTTTTTAATAGATACTTTTTTTTGTTTCATCCACCTGTTACTATAGTTTTACGCTTTTGTTTTCAACCAACTTTAATTTGTAGTTTATTTTTAACACAAAGAACGCCTTTTTTGCTGACGTCATGAATCTTACCATAATATTTTGCATCTAAAAGTCATAAAAAAAGAATAATTTTTCATCAAAAATTAATTTCGGAAAGTAATTTTTATAGCTAAAGTTTTGTTCTAATGAATTATTGTTCAGAGTACGTTTCGTCCCTTTACGGGGGAGTTTTTCGAAAGCGTACAATATAAAAGAAAATAAAAATTTCTCGTATCATACGAAACAAATTTTCGACAGTTAATCATGAGGATTGGCGACGTAAATAGCTAATTGGGCTATGAGTAAAATATTATGGAAATAAAATGATGAATTTTTTTAAATAAATCCAAATGTAGATTCGAAATTTTTAATGAATCAAATTTGTGCTCGTTCCGTAATCACTTTCAACGAAAACACGATCGACTTATCGACAGAGTGGAATAGGAACGAAACGGGAGGAAAACAGAAAAATCTGTTTTCGAGGTAGATTTAAAAATTATTCGGTTGAATTCAAGGTTCTTAATCAACCAAATTCGTTTCCACGTTAGGAGCACAAAGGGCAAATATTTTTTTTAATACCTCTTTTAATTATTAAAACAGATGTAAGTCCCCAATCTTTTCGTTTTCGATTATAATTTGAGCACTTGTTTGCACATTGCCGGAAACCTTTGTTATATAATTCGAATAATTTGTTCTTTCGTCCGTAAATTGCTAGAAAATGAATTCTCGCCATTTCATTTTGTTTCAGTCCTTTATATACTCACGGCGATAACGCGTGCGACCATTGTGCTACCTACTGTGTGGATTCTGAAACGAAACAAAAATGACGACGGTGTACAAAATGTTTTGTTTCGCCTTTTTCGTTTTTCTTGCCTCGTCGTTGAAAGGAGTGGTCTCCTTTCCTGAATCAGGAGCAATCGGAAAAACCGATTCGGTAAACCTTTGAAACTGTTTCTCATTATGTGCTGTAGAAATTGTAGCATGAAAATGCGGCAATGAAGTGTCCAAATCGGTGTATTATTGCAACTCATAGTTTTTTTTTGATTTGTTAAGCGAAACAATTAACTATTTTTTAATTATTATCAGGACTCAAGCCCACAAGATGAGAAAATGGCCTTTCTTCAAAATCTTTTCCTAGGTGATGATGTTGAAAATTCGTCCGGAAACGAACTTAAAGTGAGGGAGTCGAAACGTGTCGGCGAGCCGAAAAGACGAGGAAAGGGGGGTGGAAAAGCAAATTCAAATTGTTATTTCAACCCTGTCAGCTGTTTTTAAGAAAACTTTATCAGAAAAAAAAGATTACGGAAATAAGTTCTATTGTAATTTGCCGTAAATATTAAAGAATTTTTCGGGATTGAAATAAAGTACAGCATTTGCTTCAATATTCAACACGTTTTTCTAACATGTCCTCGCATTCTTTGAAACAGGATGCTACCTTTTCCCGTATGATACTCGAAATGTTACGAACATAATAAAAATCTTTAAATTAAACAATTGAATTACCACGAGGCGGCTAATTTATCAAAATGTTAAAATATGGAAATAAAATACGCCAAAATAAGTTGCTAACTGATAACTCGTGATGGTGAGGAAATCTGATTAAAGTGGATACGCCACACAGATGTAAAAAGATTGCCATAACAAATAAACAGGTTGAAATTGCATGTAGGGTGTTCATTTTGCGTTCGTACAATTATTGCAACTAAATACGCAACTGTCTCGAACCGACGGCGTATCACATTGATGATTTTTTGAAAATTCCACGCAACCGAAATTCGGTTTGTCTTGACATTGACAATTAGCACTTGGCATAGAATCTAGAAGGGTGAAAATGTAATTAAATTAATGAAAGTGGAAACAAAAAACCGCCCATTTTACCTGGCCAAGTTAAACCTGTCCAGTATTTGTGAAATGATTGAACGACTGTAGCTCTAAAATACAAGCACATGTTAATCAGGTTCAAGTTTCGATTCTCACTGAAATTTTCGATTTTTGATTTTCTCACTGAAATTTAACGTTTGTTCCCTCTTTATCGTTTTGCCAGTGAAAAACAACAGGTTGCGGGCGATCGTAAGCCGAATAATGAGTTACGGAACCCAATTTTGTGTCTCGACACGGATACTGAACAGCTTGCCAGTAATTGCTGTCGTCTTTCAAAAATTGTCCCACAACTTCGTTCGTGGAAGCATCCTTTGCAACGACTAAAAATCCTCTTATCGGTACCCACGTTCCGCATCTAGCGTAAATTTCCACTGAAAACAAGAAGGAAGACGTTTAGACAATAATCAAATCCGCTTTTTATTGTTTTGAAGTATTACCCGTATAAATTTCTGATGAACTATAGGTACCAGATACAAGTTTATCATTTCGATCTTTAACTCTGATACCGTAGGGAGACGGTGATGTGTCGGCTGGTCCGTGTGGTGGACCGGGTTGCAAAGAGGTTAAGGTTCCACAAGGTGCTCCACCTTGGTATGCCTTTGTAAGCGTCCACAAAATGCAACTAAATGCAAGAATCTTAGTTTGAATTGAAATCATATTTTGAGAGGGAGAGCGAGAACGCATTAACACGTTCCAACAAAAACAAAAGATTCCAACATTGAACTTTTGAACGATTTTTCATCGCAAAATATGGGCAATTAGGTTGCCGCGTGTCCTCGGGCTTGAAACTAAGAAGAACTAAATAAGAAACACATTTGGAAATCATTTGGATCAGATCAATCAAAAAACATCGAGTTAATTGACAACATGACTTTGTGTGTTATAAAAAAAAATGGAAAAATGACGCGCTTCGATAAATATAATCATAATTTATTCATTTAATTAATTATAATTAGTTTTGACCAAATATAGTACACTCGTACAAATTGCATCACAAAGTAGGACACCCGCGAAAATGTATTGGACAGAAAAAGAACAATGGAAAGACTATTAATTCAGCAAATACGTTATTGAATACCGATTTCGGAATCTCCCTAGTTATTTTTCTTTTCTATTTGTTAAAAATTCATAATTGTCAGTCATTAAAAGAATTTTTTTCAGTCGAGGTTTTCCAAATATGTAAACGCGTAGCACTTTTTGCACTCGTGAGCATTCGTTTAGGAGCTTAATTTACATAATTTCATAAAAATAGTACGTCAATTGAGATGCTAATTAAGACGACCGATATGTATGTATCTCGGAGGAATTGGCTCCGGACGATATTAATTTATATAATATTCCGAAGACCGAGGGAAAAAAGGCGTGCTTACGATCGCTAAAGGTAGAGAGGTACAGAGAGGTAAAGAGTTTCGTTTTTCGTTTGTAATTTTTCAACCGTAGTTAGACTTTCTTGTACTTTTACCCTAGTTGGCGCAAAAATCATCAACGTCAAGGGACGGAAAACAATTTTACAGAATGAGCAAAAACGTTCAATCACCTTTTCTTTCACTCGTTTCCTTCGGCATTTTTCTTCTACTGTTTCAGTTTAGGCTCAGATATTCTACGTTCCGAGTGCGAAACGCTTTCTATACTCGAGAAGCGAGACGCATTTGCGTTTTTAAATTTTTTTCGTTTAACGTCGGAGGTGAAGTTAGTGAAACCTTTTTCGACATTTAAACATTCATCGTCTGTCATTTTATGTGTTCTTCGTAAAACTTTGTCGTCGCCCTTTGAAATAATGTTTATTTTTGCCCGAGGTCATTATTATTTAGACGGCAGATAGCTATTCATGATTCGTTGCCGGTCCTACATCGGTTCTCCAACATATCCCTCTAGCGCGTGGATGTGTTATAATATATGTAGAATATCCCCTTCTTGTGCAGCTGTGTAAATTAAAGACTATTCACGGAAAAGATGAAAAACATGGAAAATTCAATTGAAGACAGTGAGGGTTTTGGGGCTTTCGACTTTTCCCCCTATTCAGCTAACGGGCGACACACGTAACGGACTTTTACAATCAACGCGTATATATGAGCATTCATTTCGCTACGAAGGACGATTCCGACGACGTCGTTCCAAAGGATTTCGACCCGTTCCAATTCCGTCCGACGGTTCGGTTCATCTCCCGGCGATACACAATACGTTTATATACATGGCTATAAAACGATAAGAAGTGCAAGGCTTTTTTTTAATTTCGGTCGAGGTTCCGCCTTCGCGACTCGTTAGTCGAGCGCGAAAACGTTTTCGATTTCGATAGCTCCGACAAAATTTAACTTGGATTTTCATTCGCACAAAATAATCGGTCACGTTATCGCGTTGGGAACTTTTCTTATTTCACGATTATATTTCTGATGTTTTCGCTTTTGTTGATCACATAACATATTCTGCTTTTTTTATTAATGCATTAAAATGAATCTTCTGAATTCTAAATCGAAAAGTTCTAATTTTGGTCCCTCGGCAACGACGAATGTAAATAATTTCAGCGCCATTGTTGCTTCGAATAATACCCCGTCTAACATTCCGTTGTCGCCAATTAATCAACAACAAATGGACGATTTGCAAATCGTTTTGAAAGGATTTTGGTCGTCACCGTTGAACAATGCGAATGTACCGAATCCGAAATTGAGACAAATTCGAATTTATTTATGTTCAACATTTACAGGTAAAATTCGTTTATCGATCGATATCACCATAAAAGCGGAGAAACATTTTTCGAAATTTTACTCCGTAGATTTCAAAGAGGAACGAAACGCATTTTGGACAGATGTTCTTCCGGAATTGCAACAACATTGCATCCAATACGGTGTCGATATTTTACTATTCGATCCGTTTCAAGGTTCTGCAACCGATACGGTATATCAGCCGCACCTGTTCCAATTGCAACTGGAACAAATAAAAAAATGCCGAATGCAATCGGAAGGAATCTTTTTTGTGGTAAAAAACATTTTTCAATTTTTGCAAAATCGTTTGTGTCTTCTCTTCTTCTTCAAAGTGCTTTTCATGAGTTGCGCGAAATTTACGGCCTATAGTTGACCAGTTTACTTTTCGAAACGTCTCTTTAGTATTTCGCACACTTTCGAGAAGGCTTTTTTAGTTTGGCGTTTTGCTTCTCAGTATTTCGTTTTTGGGAAACGATTTCATCGTTCAGGGCGTTCGCTATATTGCCAATCTTTATTTAGTGCCTCTTATAATTAAATTTCTTAGACAATTCAATTAAATCGTGCTCATCGTTATGTTTTCTTTAAGCCGCGAATAGTCAACGTTTCTGACACGAGCTCATTTATATAAAAGCATAGACGCCGAAATTCGTTTTTCGTGATTTTAATTCTGATAATTGAAATGGATGCAATTGCGTAAAAATGTGTGTCTTTTCGAACCACAAAATAACGAAACTTGCATAATCGTATGGTTCGTTTTGTGAATTGTAACTAATCATTTTGGAGAATGACAGCGATACTTCGCGTTTTGGTTGTACAGTAGATCTGTTTTGAGGTGCACTGTTGTAAATCAAAAATGTGTCACCATTAGTTATCTAAGGAAAGAAATGAATTCATAAATTCATTTAATTCATTTAATTCTCAATTATGCAAACATTGGAATTGCTCCAATTTTAAACTTCGGCGAAGCAAACTTTGAAGAACAACGAAACGTGTATGCTTACATTCTCAAAGTTAACGCTTCAGAAAATTGTTAAAAGAGTCTCAAATGAAAAATTTTTATTTCTGCTTTGATATTTTCATTTTGATTAATTGCCGCTATAAAAATCAAGCGTTCAGTATTTGCAACAAACCGTAAAAGTTTTTATGTGTAACCAATAAATGGCCGTTTTGCGAATTTTGCGTTCTATTTCTTGCTCGTTTCAATTTTTTGAAAATTGTTAGTTCAATGTTTAATCACAGAGTTTTAATAAAATTTACGGTTAGAAATGATTTTCGACACGCGATCTTTTTTTTATGTTCGTCAATCGCGGTCGGAAGTTCGTTAAGAAAATATTTTTCAAATTTCTTCGTCCGCTCTTTCCTCGAGAGCAATAGAAAATTTGAACAAAAATATGAATAAAACTAGCGAGTAGTATATTGATTTGAAGCTAAAAAACGTTTCGAAACGTTATATATCGTGTAAAGACTGTTTGCCCTTTTTGGTCGGATTATGTTTACTACAGTAGAGTTCCAAATTGCGGTTTAGGAGAATTGACGACTCAACAAAACTTTTTCCGAAACGAAGGACTTTTCAATTGAATAAGGTTTAATTAATTTAAGGCTAGTTCGACAGTATACGTTCGAATACAGTAAGGGGCCGTATGTAAATGACATCATCCAAGGGGGGAGGGGGTTTGAGAAAAGTGACGATGACAGCTGGGGGTAGGGAGGGGTTGAACAATGATGACATCATTTAGTGTAAAGTGTTAGTGTAAAGTGCATCAAAGTTTAAACTATAAGAATTGAGAACTTTTTAGTTTTAGGTGTGCGCATGTGTTAGGTTAGGTGTGCATTTCAGACAATTGATAGAAATTGCTAAAACACTAAAATCCTCGCTAAAAGCCTGTTTTGCAGCGTTGGAAACGAAAAACGTGTCTATTTCTGCGACGAGTACGTGAAACTTTTCATCTGATGCAGTTGAAATCACTGTAACTGCTGAAATGGAAATCGATTCGGAAAGTCGACCAGAAAGTCGAAACAGTTGCACTTCGGTTGCTTCAACGATGCCTCGAAGAGCTGAAAATGAAGTCCGTCAACAGCTATCCAACATAAATGATGAGTTTACAACAGTGTTGCGGTTGAAAGAAACACCATTTTATTCTAAAGAAGCTCAACTTAAAGTAGGAATCCTCGAGAAACAAAAGACGAAAACTGAGAGAGAATAAAATGACTTCGCAAAATCGAGATGCCGCATGAAAGAAGCGAAGAGAGGAGAAGGAGCTTGCCGATGCCGGATTACCAGTTCCCAAACAAGCACGACCTGGTCGACCGAGTGCCATATCCGTTTATCCGGGTCTCCATCAGGCTATTATTGCCCGTCAGTTCAAAGCGACTTGATGCAACAAATTTGCATTTAATGCAAGCGCTACTTTGTTAGACAAGGTGAAAGCCAGAAACATGACAAACTGCTCATACTCGAAATCGCATTATTGATGATGCTGATGAACTGGTCAAAGTCTCTGATTTATTCGAGAAGGGTGAAGTTGAACAATTATGCCCATGATACCTAACATAAGGGAATGTTTGCTTGGGAAAGGAACTTATAATGCTGATGACTTTTCAGATGATGAATACGATTTTGAATATTGAAAGTTAAGATGAAGTTAAATGTTCGTGAAGGACACTTTAATAAGCACAATAATAAACATTGCAATATTTTTGTGAAATGGGGGGGGGGGTCGGGGCAATGATGACAGTGATGACAGGGGGGAGAGAGATGGGGGTCTGAAATTTTGGATGATGTCATACGGCCCCTAAGCTAGTTTTCCTGTCGCCCGCGGTAACACACAGCAAACAATTTCGTGGCTCGTTAAAACTTAGCATTGTTTTCGAGAAAATAATCATTACGTGTAAAATAAATTAATCAAAACGTGAGTTACGATGCATATTCGAAATTAATTCAAAGCAATATGAGACCATTGATATTAAAATATATTCGTGTCTCGACTTAATTCGAATCCGACGACAAATTTCGTACATGGGTAAACGTCCAATCTCACAAAAAAATTTAATGTTCTCCAAAGATACGTAAAAAACATAATTGATCCTGAAGAGTGTATAATTACAATATTGTAAATAAAAAATATACACAAATTTGAATGACAAAAACTAAAACTCTGCCAAAAAGTGATTCATAAACTGCAACTACTTACAAGATAAAAAACGAATCACAATCATTTTGTACATTCGAATCGCTATTTTTATAAACGCGCACATCGAAAAAATAATTTCATTTCAAAAAATGATAAACATCGCGGATATTTTTAGTTTTTCTTTTATTTTCTCGCCTACAACGTTCGTTCGTTTTCCCGGCGCGTTAATTAATTTTGCCCCGCCGTTGATTTTTTGCTCGCCGATCCGGACATACTTTTTTTAATTGCGGATCTCATTTCTTCCCTGCTTTTGGTGTTTATGGGATATTCCCACAGACAAATTAAAGCAATTAAAAAACTTATCACCGGGAATATGCCGACGATTAAACGCAACGTAAGAGAAACGGCCGGCGGTTGGTCGAACTGCGATGCTGTGCTATCATAGCCGGCCACAGCCAACAGCAGGGTCGTTAACGCCGAACACACTGCGTTTCCCAAAGTATCAATGAAAATTGTTATGGAATAGAAAAGTGGCTCCTTACCGACGCCGTGGTCGATGCTGTAAGCGGCGATCACGTCCGGCAGCATCGACGCCGGCACTAATTGGGCGCAACCGACGAAAACGCCGGCCACGATACTGACGAAGAAAGCTAATACTATGTTGTACGGAAGATATAAATGACTCCAAAATAATACCATCATAACAAAAATCCCGACCGTCAACGTCGACTTCTTGCCAAATTTCGATACGATTCGATGCCATACGGGTATAGACAATGCCGAACAGACGAAAATTACGACGGCGCAAACGGGGAATAGAGCGGGCACGTCCCAGACATATTTAAAATACAAAGTATAAATACCTAGAATCACCGAATAACCGACGTAAACGAATAAAATACAACCGGCCAATATAGTATACGGTCGAAATTTCAATACGTGAACGAACGGTTTGAATACCGAACCCATTTTACCGGTACCATGATGTAGAGCGTACCGTTCGTCGATGGATATGAACGAAACGAAACCGAGAACCATGAACACGACGCCCAAAGTCAATGCGGATCCCATGTACGCCGTGTCTGCTCCCCAACTATATTTCCGGCCTAGAAACAGAAACAACGCCTGAATCGACAATCCGACGATAGATCCTGCAGCTTCGCACGCCATACGACTGGCCACGAGACCGTCTCTTTGCCGCTGTGAGTTCGACATCGCCATAACGCTGGACACCAACGGTACGGCGTAGCAGGTCTGGGATAAAGATAACAACCAAAATACAACGAAATAATATATAACTTTCGCCCAAAGTGGTAACGGCGGAACGAACCAGAGTAGAAAATATAATACGACGACGAACGGTATCGACGCCAACATCCACGGGGCGTACTTTCCAAAACGTGTATCGGGCGAATGACTGACCAAAAATCCGATCACCGGATCCGATATGGCGTTCAAACATTTTCCAAAGAGCAAAATAACAGAAGCATAAATTGCAGGTATTCGGGCTATTTCCAAGAGAAAGATTGTAAAGTACACGCCGATCAAATGATTCAGTGACGTTCTCGGAATTCCTCCCAATGCGTAGCCGATTCGGCGCCAGGTGGGCACCGGTGGGTCACTGAAAAATCTTTCTCGACCGCCGATCATAGGCGTATTTTCATCGTCCTCTACGTAATCTTCGTCGTCGATCAATTCGACTTCGCCATTTGGTCCGTCGGTAATTAATTTCTTGTTAGGTTCACTGACAGTAACCTCGTCTTTAAATTCCACCATTTTTGCGAAACGTTTTTATTTTTGCACCAAAACTATTGTCATTCGATGTTCGAACGTGTTGTTATACAAGGTATTTTGTGAAACTAAGATTGCGTAGCTTGTATTTAAAAAACTTTCTCGTTTTGATGATAACTTTTATAACGGCATTGACGCAACGTAGTTGTTACAGATAACAAGAAGTCGAACGAAATTATAATTTTCCCCTTCTTCGTCTTTCAGTGCTTCATTGGCGACAAATACGGTGCGTGTCCTTTGCCCTTGTCATTGAAAAGCGACGAATTTCAAATTATCAAAACTGCAGCCGTCGACGCTGGTAAAGGCAAGTTTGGCAGAAAAACAATACATGGCTTGCGCCGTAACCTGAATGAATATTTGCCATTTTTGCAGACGTAGAATTGCTGAATTTGTGGTATAAAATTGATCAGAATTGCGTTCCACCACTGTATAAACTGCAAGATACTCGAAATAAGTATGCTCAAATCAAATTTTTTACTTTGAAAGCAATATTTATGCGTACATTGATTGTTTATGCACGCAGTGTGCATGTTTATTTGCACGTGGACTTTATTTTTGTTTATTTAAACGTGGCCAAAGCTATATCCTATTTATCAGGTTTATTTTCCAGAAAATTCAACTCAAAATTGTTTCATCAGTTGCTCAGTATAATACAAAATGGCTTTAAATCGAAACGAACGGACAATTTCATTAGTGATAACAAAGTATAGTTGTATTTAATTTTTATTTGTTTCAGGTACATATAATGCTTTCGTTCAGGCGAATATTGAATTACATGAAAGCAGATTTTTCACGTCGTGCGTCGAACAATGCATTCAATGTGCGACGGATTACTCGAAAATCAATCAAAACAATTGTCTTTTTGTCACCAGAACGTTGGATAGTGAGCAGATTTCGGCAACATCCTGCTTTAGTCGTGATATTAATTTCTGTTTTAGTTCTACCAGTTCAGCATTCCAACAATAATATGGCAATTTTTTTCGATGACGAGTACGGCGACGCGACAACGTCGACATCGACTGATGTTCACGAAAATTTGCTTAAACTCAAAACTCGAATATCTCAAACTATTGATAAACCAAATTTGGAAGCATTCAAAGTTTATTCGCCCTACAAGGACGATAGCGGCCAGTTGAATGGAAAAGAATGGGAGAAGTATATGGAAAAGTTTACGCAACAAATTACGTACAAATTGAAACAATTGATCGACAAAAGTTATTCATCGGGAATTCATTGGAGCGCCGGATGCGCTCTAGAAGTCGAAGCATACTTCAATGCCAATCACGTTACGAGATCGTTGTACGCTGATGTTTGGCACCATTACAAAGAACTTTGCGACAAAAAAGTATCCAAAGTTTTCGGACAATCGGACACTTTGTCGAAACTGAAAGATTTGTTTCGAAAGTCGTTGAAAAAACCAACGCCGCCTATTGTGTTGCATAGCGACGACGGAATGGGCAAAACAACGTTACTCTCCGAAACAGCTTCGCTCGCAAAAACGTGGATCGGTTCGTCGACTTACGTGATGCTCAGGTTCGTCAATTTGAACGCTTCGTGTAAATTCGCTCACGAAGTATTACGAAGTTTATGCATTCAAATTTGCATCGCCCACGATTTATCGGCATTATTATCGACGTTTAAAGACAGTTACACGACAGAAAAAATTGTCGAATGGTTCGATTTAGTGTGCTTAGAAGCTTCGAAAAAGTCCAATATTGTTACCGTAATTCTAATCGACGATGTACACTTATTAAAATACGCTAGTCACGGAGGAGGTCGCGTACTGTCGACAGTTCCATGGATACCGGCTTTACTACCGCGGAACATTGTTCTTATGGTGACAGCTAATAGAAACGTTTCGATTGATAAACTTCCGTTGAAAAAATCTGATTCCGTAAACGTTGTTCAAATTCAAAACTACAAAGATTCCGAGCTTCTCGATTTAGCAAAGTCCGTCGTTAGGAATTCGAATAAAATTATCAGCTCAGATCAAGAAGTGTCGATAAAAAAAGTTTTGAAACTTTGTCCGAGTCCCTTGTATTCGGTTTTGTTGAGCGTGGAAGCTTCGAAATGGTCCAGTTCTCATACGTTTAACGGCCAGGGTTTGCCAACGACGATCGGTGCTTATATCGAAGACAAATTGCTGAAAATCGAGAAACTTTACGGTTACGAAATTTGCTCAAGCTTTTGCACGTATTTGGAATGCGGTCATTACGGTTTGACCGAAACGGAATTGTTGGATTTATTGAATAATAATCGTGAACTCATATATAAGTCTTCCAACGATCAAAATATAGTTAAAACCGGTTCATTCCCTTTCTTCATTTGGTCCATGATCAAAGATGATTTTGGTAGAACATTACTGAATGAAATACACAAATCTGACTCGATTTCTTAACATTCGAACATTTTAGGCTTGCTAATGACGGAAAAGATGTTCGACGGTAGAACTGTATTTCAGTGGTCGTATACCTTAGTCAGTAACGTTATAAGGCATCGATATTTACGTAGTAGTCTTCAGTTGAAAGTATGTTGCGTTAATTTTCGTTTTATCATTAGTTTTTCTGCATAGATTTGGTTCTTGCTTAAACGCGCTTGAGACATTTTTTATTTCAACAGCTAAAATTCTTTATGCAGAAATGTCACAGTAACATAGCCGGTCTATATCACAACGCCGAACCCAACAACGTTTCACAAAATGTCATCGATGATCAAACCTGTTTCAAGTTTTTACTACCCCAACCTTTATACACTCTGCATCCGAGCACGGGCGAATTAATGTATAATCGACGATGCGCTCAAAATCTGTGGTACCATTTGCTCCATTCAGGTATCATCTATCATTGTATTGAAGCAGATCTCATTTGCAACGTTATCGATATCGTGAAACGCGTTTTAGGTTCCATCAGCGATTTCGAAGAACAAAGTATGTGCAATTTTATGTATTTGGAATCATTGCTAAATGTTGCCGGACTGGCTCACGTTGTATCCATTATGGAAGACACGTTGTTACAACTATTGGATCATAATTTGCACATTTTATACGGAACCGTGATTCGACCTTCGTTAGAAACGGTCAGTTATTCGACGCATCAATTCGCCGCCGAACTGATTGGACGTTTGAATTTTTCAAGAAGTGAAATGAAACAAAAAACAATTCTCGAGTAAATATCCTTTTCAACTATCACGTTTTAATTAAAGGTCGTAATACTCAAGTGTTGAACGACTTGTTAGACCAAGCTATGTCCTGGGTGGATAATGATTGCACGATTCCTCTTTTGGTCCCGTTAACGTGTTGGATAAAACCACCTTTGTGCCCGTTGGTGGTTTCGTTTCAACTTCAAGATTGGGTGCAAGGTGCGACGACCGTCATCCAACCAACAATTAATTATCAACACATGTTGGTCGCCGGAACACCGAATGGGCGAATTTGGATGTATCACATTCTGACAAATACCGTCGTTAAAACGTTCATGGGTAATTTTCAGTTAATGGAAAAAAGTGTTTTCACTGATAACTCATTTTCGACACTGTTTTAGGACATACCGATAGAGTTTTATGCCTCGAAATTTGCCACAATGGTCAATGTTTCGTAACTGGTTCCGCCGACAATACAGTTAGAATATGGGATTTACAACAGAACACGTGCGTTCGTTGTTTGAATCCCCATTCGGAAAAAGTTTTATGCATTCTTCTGACATTGAACGATCAAAGTTTATTCACCGGCTCCACCGATTGCTCAGTAAAATTGACCAGTATGGACACCGGCGATGTCGTTCGTGTATTCACCGGACACACGGAACCGGTTCGCACGTTGGCCATAAACAGCCAAAACGAATACTTGATAAGTGGTTAGTATTTTCTAGCTGGTTTGTTCCGAAAAATTTGCTGTTAAGCAAAATTATCTTGCAGGATCTTCTGATTTCGTTGTTCTCGTTTGGTGCATTGAAACGGGTCAAGTGATTTCCAAACTTGGCGGAATGATGGCGCCCGTTTCGAACATTGCATTAACGGCCAACGATACATTTCTATTAGTGGCGAGCGCCGACGAAACATTGAGAGTTTATTCTTTATGTCTAGCTAGGGAATTGCACGAACTGAGAGGGCACGAAGGAAAAGTACGTTTCGAAAATATGATGTATAATGTCTGAAATTGACAAAAAGACGAATGGAATTGTTTTCTAAGGTATGTTCGTTAGCCATTGCTCCTGACGACTGTCAAGTTTTCGCTGGTACTTCGGATGGTAACATTTACTGTTACGATTTGCATACCGGACAACTTTTGTCAACGCAAAATTGCCATTCGGTGGCTGTGTCATCGTTGAAGGTAAATCTTTGAAGTCTGATTTGTTAATTGATTAATATTAAATCGTTTTTTGACAGATTACTAAAGACGGTCATTTTTTGATATCGGCTTGCGCTGAAAATATTCACGTTTGGAATATCGACCGGCCAACGGACTTTTGGCGACAGGATAATAATCAAATAACGGTGATAACGTTATCACGCGACTACAAATATCTTGCTGCGGGTAATTCATTATTGCTCAAAAATTAATTTGAAAACAAATTTCATGATTTGTTTGTTAAAATTACACAGTAAACAGACCATGAAGTTTGTTTTCGGATAAATTTTTTTGTTATCGAAACCTCTGCAGGCAGCAACGTCGGAATGGTACTATTATGGGATTTGGAATATTGTCAATGCGTTTGGGTGACGCGCGATAATCCTCCGGGCAAAATTTCTCATATATCTTTCGATAACGAAGTAAATTTGTTGTTCGTCGGTGAAGCTGATGGCACAATTTGCGTTTGGTCGATGGGTACCGGTTACCTTATCCGAAAATATAAAGTAGTATTGCAAATAGAATGAACCCTTTTCTGTTTTGATTTTCATAACTATTCCCAATTTAGGGTCACAATTCTTCCATCAAAACGGTACAAATTTTTTCCGATAAAGTTCGAATTATCTCGCACGACACGTCGGGCGTTGTTAAAATTTGGCGTTTGATACCGCCCGAAATGGAAGACGAAGATAAAGAAGTGGAATTCAAAGGAGTTGGCGATCTGCTTAGATTGGCTAACGACAAAGATTTGCTGGCTAGCGCTTCCGATTTAAGCAAAGAGTGCGCTTTATTTATTGTCAACGCTGCAAAAAGTCGTTCTTAACCGCAATTTTTGTAGGATTCGTATTTGGAATGTTGCTCACGAAGAAACGCCGTTCGTTCGGTCTAAAATGAATCATAACGACACTGTTACATGCATGGTTCTATCGTGGGACTCGAAGTTTGTCGTAACTGGATCGCAAGATCAATCGTTAAAAGTTTGGGAAGTTGCAACGGGATACTTAACTCAAGTGACGAAACCGATAACGTACTTGACTCTTCTCAATGGTTATTTTTTGTTTCAGATTCTGGTTGGGCACGAGGGAACCGTAATTTGCTGCGCCATTAACGACGATTGCCAGATAGTAATTTCCGGTGCTTCGGATAAATCTGTTTACGCGTGGGAAGTTGAAACAGGTTCGATATTATCACAGTTCAACGAAGGAAACAGGGATATTTCATCTGTGGCAGTTACATCCGACGGGTGCGTCGCCTTTACAGGTAACTTTTGCGAATCGCAATAATTGCTGGTATCATTTTGTGTTTATAAATGTTGTTTCTGTTTGCAGGTTACAAGGATGGGTGGCTTCACGCTTGGGCCACAGAATCAGGTCGAAAAATAGCCAGTTTCAATGCGCATCTGCCCGTTTTGGAAGTACTGACCAGTCGTGAAGCGCACAGGATAGTTCTTCGATTAGACCAGAGCCCGAAACTGGCCATCGTATGTTTGCATAATTGTCCGGCGTTTGGAGATTCGGACGCCGCCCGACGTCGTAAACGTTCCAGAGCTCTTAGCATTTCCAGTTTAGGGAGTACGTGTGCGAAAAGAAAATAGTTCGTTTTTTTCGTTCTTTACGAACCGTTTTTAGGTACTGGTTCTTTCGCATCGGCCGGTAGTACGAATTTACTTTGCGCAGCAGCCCCGTCCAGTCCGCCGTTGATTTCGCCCTCTCTTCGTTCAACTCCGCCGGTACCGTTTCGTTTCGGGCAACAAATCGACGATAAAATTAAAGATAAATTGCCGTCAGAACGGTCTAAAGAAAGGAAAATCAGCAAGGTTTTCGCCACCATCGAACACAGTCGAAGTAGCCGCGGGTCAATTTACGACAGTGCAACGTCGTCGTCGAAGATACCATCGGATCGTCTGAAACAGTACGCGGCGCCGTCGAATCAAAACAGCGCATCGAAAGTTTGTTCTCTGATGTAATATTGTGCTTGCTTTCTGTATTTTCGTTGTCGTTTTCATTTACGTCAAATTTTATTGTAGTATTTGTATCGTGTAGGTCACTCTGGTTAATCGTCAACTCGTTGGTTTGTGTTAATTTTTTTATAATTGAACGCTACCACCATTTTTAAATGTTTACTCGTCAATAAAAAACGTTTTTGCGAAGTTCATATTTATTTGTATCAAGGTTTCGTCTTGAATTTAAGACGTCGAAATCGAATTAAGGGCCTTAGCCTTTCAATTCAATGTCGCAAACTGGCGCCACCGTCTCTTCATGCATGACATTGCCCAAACAAGATGATCGAACGATTCGTCTGAAACATTATTTGACCTTTCGTTGAAATGGAAAACGGTGTCGAATTTTGTATTTGTAATAAGATAAATGAAAACAAAAAGTTCAATTTAAAACACTTCTAAACCCAGTTTTCGTCACGATTTCTCTTATTACAGCTAAAAACTAGAGCACATTGCGAAACTTAAATTTCTGTCTGCCAAGTTATTAACGGAATCAGTAAATGGAAATAAAACGCATCCCATAAAAATTTTCCAACGATTAATCAGAATGACAGAAAGCCAACCTTCTAAGGGCACACGTCGCCGGCGTCGTCGACTCGAATGCCAAAAGCAAACTATTATATAGACGACCATGACGCGTGTCGGCGGTACAAAACTGCTCGAATTGATTCCAACAAACAGTCTGAAGCAAATTCGCTGCTGTTAGAATGTCGTTGGTGGTTCGGTTTTTGTTTCTTACAGTATCGGCATCTTTAGTCTATGGGCTGCCAACGACGGAACCCGATACAACAACCGGTCAGTTCCAATGTCCGTTGGAGTACCCGATGAAAGAACGAAACGGTCAAATAAGACGATGCAAACCGATCGGTTCTCCTTTTTGCCCGGATACGCATTTTTGCAAGATCGAAAACCAACAGGAGCCTGGAATTTGTTGCCTTAAAAACGGTTAGACTGTCGACAAAATTGAAAGTTTATTTTAGTACTAAAGTTCACGACGATTTTATTTTATTTCAGTTCTTGGAAAAATTCAAGAAGCTGAAACTAATAAAGGTACTTATATAGAAAAAAAACTCGCAAACCGTCTGGCCCCTACCTTCTTGCTTTCTTTTCAGCTAAGCAAGCCCATGAAGAAACGCAAACACCGCAAACTGAAACCAGTAAAGTTGGAACGCGTAAAAGTAGTTCGGAATTATTGTCATCAAGCTGTTTTTCTTAGATTGCCGACCGTTTGATCTTCTTCCTCTGAAATCACCCGACTGCAGATACGAACCGAGAAAAGTTTTAGATTCCAACGGATGTCCGATGCCGCCTACAATAGTTTGCACTTCTGAAGAAAACGGTATGAATTCAGATGAATTCTAAAAACGACACATTGTTGTACAAAACTATCCTTCAGATTGTCCAGCAATTTCGTTGCCAGTGCTTAGCTCGTTGTGTAAATTTGGACCCAGTAAGAACGGCACCAACGGTTGCCCAATCGCACCAGACATTATCTGCGAAGCACAAGGTTCGCAAAACAAGATTTTAGTTCCTTAGAATGGTAAATTAACGAAACATATTTTTTATAGAAATTTCTCCTAAGCCCGTCGTACAGATTGATCCATCAGAATCGAGATCGGGTAAGAGTGGAATTTTTCTAAATCTCGTTCTTTGAACCCTTCGGACATCATTTGTGCAAAAACAAGCAAGTAACGGACAGGTTTTTTTTAGGTAAACCAGACTCAACAATTGCTCGAGCACCGGCTCAACCACCCTCGTCGCCTCAACAGAATAATCCCCAACCATCCGGAGGTGCTCAACAACCCGCGCCTCCACCGGGAGGAGCTGCACCCGCGTCTCAACCAGGAGTAGCACAACCGCCTCCGGCACAATCAGGACAGCCACAACCCGCTCAAGCATCACCACAGTCTGCTGGCGCTTCGCAAAATTCGCAATCATCGCCGTCGCTACCACCACCACCAACACCGCAAACTGGACCAAGTTCTCAACCTCCTTCAGTGACTCAACCACCACAGGCTCCTGGACAACCAGTGCCCGGTTCTGGCTCACCACCTCCGCCTGGTCAACCTGCTCCGCCACCGCAACCCGGACAACCGATTCCACCACCCCCGTCTGCTCAACCTACCGCTAGTCAACAACAGCAACCTGCACAAAATGGAAGCCAACCGGCTCCAGTAAAACCTGCACAGCCTTCACCGCCCGTCAATCCTGTGCTTGTATCACCTTCAAACGGTAACGAAACGCAATCTATTGTTTCTCAGTTTGCCAGTTCGTTCAATGAAACGACCGACGAACCACCGAGGAACTTCACTTTCGAGGAGATGTTGGGAAACGACTTTCTACACGCTTTAAACAGAACGGAAATGCCGCAACCGACGGATTTCAGGAAGAAATTCGGTCCTCCTATGAACGCGTCCGGTAAATTTCACGCGTGCAAAATTCACGCCGACTGTTTCCAATTTCGCGAACCAGCCGAATGGTGTCGACCAAAGAACAACATTCGTTGGAAGTAAGTATCGCAAAAATTCATTGCAAACAATAAAGTTCCGTCAACTTAAATGCTGAGAAACAATCGTAAAAACGTCAAAAACTCGATGACTTTTTTATACAGTGTCTCCTCGCCGTGACCCATTGATGTAGGTCATTTTTGAGTTCCAAAACTTGTTTCTAAGTTTGTATTTGTGTTTTTAGCGAGAAAAGTTGCTTTTGTGCCACTGACACCATGACTCCTTCATGTATCGTTGAACGTACTGATGGCGATAAAACCGAATGGACGTTTTGCTCAAGTTTCACAGATTTAAAATGCAGTTGAAAAAATTTTCACGGGTTTCGTTTTTTGTTACAATTTCTTTCGTTTCGATGCATTTTTTGGAAGTATCACGTAATTTGACTAATGTACATTGTTTTAACGTTTCTTGTACGTTTTTATCTTTCCGAAACAACCTTTTTGACGAAATTTTTTTAAATAAATAAATGTCAACCTTAAACTACGTCAATACATAAACTTCAAAAATTAGTGTGCATTACATTAAAAAAAAGAACGAAGACAATTTAAAATTTAAAATTTGATTAGAAAAGATCAACGGCGATTGGTTTTTTTCGAATTCTTTTCGTGTTTCGGGAGTGTTTTCGATATACTCAGGTATTTTGAAATCTTTTTCGATTTCTTCGGATATTTCGATAGCGGTTTATCACTCGTTGTACGTGGATCAGATTTGTTGTCACTTCCGATTCGTTTCGACCACGAAGATCTTTAAAACAAGAAATAAAATTAATGCACATCCTTAATCTAAGACTTTTCTTTTATAAATATGTAACCTTTACAAAGATACCTGGCACTGTGTAAAAATGAACTGACGCTGCTTCTATTTCCTTCGGTAACTCCATCCGGTTCGAGAATTTCTTGCATTGCTAATTTTGTTTTTTTGTAATCATGAGAGACATTTTTCGCATTTCCCGTGTAATAAATTGCTGCGGATACAACTGAAATGAGTATAATAGTTGCAATTATTGCGGATACTACGTATATGGCCGTCGCCGTCGACGATAGCTGATCATGGTCGTCGGTGGTAAAAGATTCGTTTGTTGGACACGGTCGTTCATCGCAGACCTCGTTTGCGTAATCATTCTCGCAAAAGCCCCACTCGTTTTCCTCAACCGTAACGACGCGTTTTCGTTGTTTAAAACCTGAGCCGCACGTGACAACGCACGGTTCCCACGGAAGCCAATCGCCGAGCGTACAGTTCCTACTGCATGGTTCTTTGAGACATGGTACGATTCGTTCAATTTCGTTTCTGAATCAAAATGGTTTTAAAAAAAAGGAAAAAAACAATGCAAAGAATTTGATTTATAACGCAAAACTGAACTTACGTGCATGTTCCACCAAATTCAGCTTTTTGTATGATATTTCGCCTTTTCTTCAAAGTTCCATGTCCGCAAGTTAAATCGCACTGTTCGTCGATCCAATCGGAATATTTGCAGTCAATCGGGCACGGGTTTTCTGGACACTTCTGAATCGTAGCCTTTTCCAAACATGGTAAACCATTGCCAGTCGCGTTCCAGACACGTTCGACGGTTCGGTTTTGCGCTCCGGTGAATCCGCAAGTTGCAGTGCAAGCTGACCACTTGCTTACTTTATCGACGCAGTCTTGATTGCACGGCAAATTATTGCACGTTCGTTCTTCCCTGGCGAACCGATCGCACATCGTTTGATTCCATTTTTCGACATTTGCCACGAGAGTCGAGGTACGAATTCGATAGGCGACAGCATCGTCGCAAGTTTTCGAACAATCGACCCAATCCGACCACTGCCCATAAACGCAACCGATACAATCGTCGGCCGTTGGACACGATTCTGTTTGGATAAAATCGGTGCAATCCATTGAACTGCTTAACGGAATTCGAAATCGAACGTTTTTCAATTCGTAACAAGCGCCCGTGCATCCAGTCCACGGCGACCAATCAGTGTATTCGCAACCGCAATCGCAATAAATCGGCATTATCGGCACGTCTAACGGGCATAAATCGCGATTCAGGACGAGTCCATTTTCGTCAACGGCTACTCGCGTACACGCTTGGCGAGTTTCATCCAGTCGACACGGAGACATTTTAAATTTACATTTCGAATGAACGGGCGATTCACAAATTGCACGACCACCGAACTGTTCTTTGTTCTTGCACCATACGACTTCCCAATTTCCTCTTTCGGCAAATATTACCGTACATAATTCGCTTCTTTTTGAAGTTGCATTTAGGAACTCGCGAAGATTGTTGTCGAAATGTAAAAAAAATGAATAACGTTCGTTTCCCGGTAACATATTATAACCAACTTCACCGACAGTTTCTTCATATCGTACTTGGTACGGTTCTTTGTACATGTCATAATATTCAAGATACCCTTTCTTGAAAGAAATCGTGACTTGCTCTGGTTTAACTGTGCTCATCCAATTAATAACGCGTCCGATTAACGCTTTCGCTTGCTGTCCAGCATTTTCTTTCAAAAGATATCGCATGATTTCGTTTTCCATCGGATTTTTTGGATGTGCTAATTTGGCGTCCAATTTTGAATATTTCCTGCATAATCGATTTCCTTCTTCTTTCGGATCGTCCGTTACCGAATCGAACTTTGCAACGTAAAAACATTTCGGATTGACTTCGTCAACGATGATTTGGTTGAAATTGTTTAACATGCCGCCCATGGGACACAAATGTTGCAGAAATTGACAGCGAACAGTGGCAACAATTGTTGCAACGAAAATAAATACGATCGATTTGAGTTTCATTCTTTGATCAAACCTTTATTACGCTAAGGAACGATTTGCAAACGCTTTTCCTCGCAAAATGAACACCTTTAAAGCTTGTTTTAATCTGTTTTTTATTCACAAAATTGTAATGCGATTTTGTGCTCACAATTTTGGTTTCAAATTCTGCAACAAATTATGACAAGTTATCGAACAGAATCAACTTGAACTGTAGACCTCAAAGTGGGTGATAAACAAAAAAGGTGCCTTGTTTATTATCGGACCTAAGGTGTACTGTAGTTCATTATAGGTTTATCCATTTGTTGCCATTGATAAGTAAATTTGGTCACGTTGACTTAGGTTGATAAATATAACACGTATCAGTAATATTGTATTCTCGAATGAACTTGCCCTCAAATGTTCAGGTCATCTTTCTGTGTGTTTCGTAAAATGTACTTGATAATCTGGGCACGGTAAAGGGAAACGTAACAGGATGAACCTGAAAATCTATCCTTCAAGTAAATTTAATTTATTTTCAATTTTTCGAACAATTTGTTTTGCCTCTGTTCAGTTTTGAAAGTTTCTATCTGGTCCATAATTAATTAATGAAATCCGATTTTATTCGACTTCGACTATAGTACAGTGTCTCGATTAGTAAGTAAGTCAATGCGTATCGTCTTTTTATCCACTAAAAATGTGTGGCAGTGCTCGCTTTTTTTGCCAAAATTGGATTATTATCGCTCGTCCATTTTTTCGACACACTGATTTGGCGCTTATGAACAGCGAAGCGAATTTCATCGTAATTTACGATAGTACGAAACTAATTTTAACCGCAATGTTGTATTATATCGAAAAATAAAACGTTGTTTTCCTGATTCATAAAACTGGTAGAGTAAGCACAGCTTTCTATAAAACATTGTGCATGAAACTTGACTTTTTGGGCTTAATTTCGGTATATTTCTAGTGCAATTTGGAAGCTTCAATTTATCTTTTACGTGTAACACATTGCGTTATTTAAACATGTTTTTAATTGTAAGTTTTCGGTTGAGCATACATTAATTTTCGTTGGTGCTACTTCTGAACTACTGAAGACACGAAATACGAACGTTTTTAACGGTTTTTAGTATTTTTTTAGTCATGCCAGTTACTGAAAATGACAAATTAAGAAAAGACGACAATAGCAATTTCCTACCGCACGGTTTAACTCGGCGACGAATTTCGAAAACAATGGTCCCATATGAGAGTCTGAATTCTTCTCCTATATCGACGCCGTCCACCGTCGAACGACGTCACGTTAGCCTGTCATCCCATTCGCCGACGAGCAATAATTTCCTCTTTTCCGACTTAAACTCGGCGAAAAATGAATCTAATGGTTTAATGGAATTCGAATCGAATAATCATCCCGTAAACGACACGAAATTGATCGATATTGCGCAATTTGACGATTCGAATGCTGTAAATATAAGTTTCAAATTGCAGCCCATTTTGTGTTAATTTTTCAACTTTAAGAGGAACTTCGTTCGACACTCAGCTAAGGACGAAAATGGAATCGTTAACATGAACAATAATGTGCTTCACTTTTTGATCAACGATGATACTGTTTCGATGCAGTCCTCGAACGATAATGCACCGTTATTACCGTCTTCGGGACACGTTGACGAAACAGAATTGTCGCTGTTTTCGTCGACGCCCGACCAAGAGAAATCGTCCGTCGTTGCTCAATCGCCGAGTGTCGAAAGTGCTTGGTTAATCGGATTTCAAGTTTTTATTCCATTCCTAATCGCCGGATGCGGTACAGTCGGAGCTGGTCTCGTTTTAGACACTGTTCAGGTTAGGAAAACATCAGTTGCGTTCACAATTGCAAATCATACAATTTTTCATAAAAAAATCTGAAATATCCATAGTCAGCTTATTGACACTTATGACGTCTAATGTCCAATTGGGAGTAGAATTTTTCGGTAAACTGTTTGTCGTTTGTGACGATTAATTTATGTGTATTTTCATTTTTTTAGCACTGGAAAGTTTTCTCTGAAGTTCCGCAAATCTTTATTTTGGTACCCGCCTTGCTTGGTTTGAAAGGAAATTTAGAAATGACGTTAGCTTCGAGACTTTCGACTTTGGTAAAATTTCTTTTTGAAAAATTTGACCAAACTATCCAAACTAGATACTCTCGAATTTGTAGGCTAACTTAGGTCGTATGGACACGAAAAGCGAACGGGTGAGACAGGTGATCGGAAATTTAGCCTTGATTCAAGTAAAATTTTTCAGCACTATTTAAGGTCATAAATAAAGCAATTTTGTATGTTTTTAGGCTCAAGCCGCAGTGGTAGCATTTTTAGCAGCGGTTTTTGCCATAGTTTTAGGCTGGGTTCCGAAAGGCAACTTTAATTGGGGAAATGCATTTTTACTCTGTGCAAGCGGATTAGCAACAGCTTCTTTGGCATCTTTCGTGTTAGGTACGATAATCGGATCATTTTAGTCTATTTTTTTGTTTCTATTTTTCTATTGCGAATTCCTTCAGGTTCGGTAATGGTTTTGGTTGTGATTTTGTCTCGACACTTTAATATTAATCCGGATAACGTTGCAACTCCAATTGCAGCAAGCTTAGGCGATTTAACGACGTTGGGTCTATTATCTCTGATTGGTACATTTTTAAACAATGCCAAAGGCGAGAAACTTGTTTTTTTTCTAGATTTCTCAATGTTTTCTCAAAATTTCCGGTCATTTTTTGTTTCAGAAAAAGAATTTTGGTTAGCTCCTTTGGTGATAACTTTTTTCATTATACTTTGCCCACTATGGATCTGGATTAGTTCGCGTAATCCTGTAACGCGCGAAGTTCTTATATCTGGCTGGTCTCCAGTTGTTTTTTCCATGTTGATTAGTAGGTATGCAGGCGAAACAGCTTTTCATTTGTGATTTTGGTTTTGCGATTCATATTTCAGATACACACTAATGTGTTTTACATGTTAATTCTACGTGCAAATTCTACAATTCTTTGGTGTTTTCTTCTCTATTTTAGTGCGGGTGGGTTTATTCTCGAGTACACTGTGGCTCGTTTTCGAGGCATAGCAGTGTTTCAACCTGTAATTAACGGAATTGGTGGTAATCTAGTTGCTGTACAAGCCAGCCGATTATCGACGTCGTTACATCAATCGAGCAGATTGGGCGTACTTCCGGCTCATTCGTCTAAAACGTGTTACAACCTGTGCGATATTTTTTGCAGAAAACGTAAATTTATTTTGTGTTTCAACAATTTGCTGCCAAAAAACTGACTTCTATCAACTTGTTTTAAAGGTCGCATTGAAATCATACAATCATTTCAGTTTTGATCCAATTTCATTACTATTTCTTCATTTATTTGTTTGTTTGTTTTTATAGAAGTCAATTCGGTGGCTGCTCGAGTTTTATTATTGATAGTCGTGCCCGGTCATTTGATATTTATGTTTATGATTAATTATTTGCGAGCCGGTCATACAACGATAACGTTGATGTTCGCCGTTGTGTACCTCAGTGCGGCTGTGATTCAAGTGGCTTCCTTGTTGTGCATTTGCCAATGGATGGTTCATTCCATGTGGAGCAGAAAAGTGAGCGGAATTTTTGATGTTTGATCGTCTAAAATTGAAAAAATTCAATTTTGTGTTTGTGTTTCCTGTTTAAGATCGACCCGGACAACAGCGCCATTCCTTATTTGACCGCCTTGGGTGATCTTTTGGGGACGGCTCTTTTGGCAGTTGCGTTTCACATTTTGTACCGAATGGGCGATCACGACTCAGATTTAGGCGAATAATCTTCCGCGGGATTGTACACAATAATTTTGATAAGTTTAACTGTTAATTTTTTTCTATTATTGTCTATAGAAAGTACATTCAGTTTTCTTTGGTTTCTTCGTTCTTTTTTTTGTTTTTTAATTGTTCAGTTTGTTACAGTAAAGAATACACATCTAACTGTCTCATTTGGACTTCTATTTGCTTCTCAACTAAATTCGTTCGTGATTTCCTAATTTGCCCTTAAAATACTTTTTTTGTACCAATGGAGAACATTTGTGCACAAAATTAAAAACGACTTTCAGTAAAATTTCAATAAGCAAATTGCCTCTTTCGATGAAAATTAAACTGACTAAGCCAGAAATAGAAATTCAAGAAAAGTATTATTCAGAGCGTAAAAATTGTCAATTTTTCGAAACTAGTAATGGTAAAATCTGGCGTCGTTTCTATTATGTACATGTCAAAAAAGAATTTACTAAACATCGTTCTTCATTTTTTACCCTTCAAAAAAGTGATGAATAATTGTAAATCAATTAGTTGAACAAGAAAAAAGAAGTTGGAAACAGCTAGTCAAGTATGGTCACCTCATTTAACATACTTAATTGCCAAAATCGAGGACGTTCAAGCGAGTTTCACAAGCAGTGCTATCGGGTGTCTGTGGTCTGAGCTATGATCAACGACTGGTGTAT
>JAQGBA010000536.1:0-31041 GCA_034698125.1 Prionchulus punctatus | reverse complement strand
TATACAAATGATATAAAATGTATTGAACCTGCGGATCAGGTCTCCTTCGTAATTCGTACTTAGTTCCTACTGTAAAAAGACCCTTGATGTTGACACCAACTATAGTTAATTCGTATGGTAGACATTTATGCCCATTAAAAATACATTGAACGATAACATGGTTAACGTTGTCTCCCAATTTTATGCGCACTGATTCATTGAATTGTCCAATAATAAATGGAATTGCTTCAACAATTTTAGTATGTTGTGAAACAGAATCGTGATTGTTCTAAAGTAAACTTAGTGAACATCTCTCCTACATTTTGAATCTCCTAAAATCCGATGAACATTTGCTAGAGGTCTTCGATATGAAATGCATCCGGCGTCTATTGAGAATTAAATGGTTTGACCTGATATCGAACGATCAAATCATGAAATCGCACGATGTTAAAAGGATCGGAAACATTGTCACTCAATGTCGGCTATCATGGCTGGGGAAGATGTACCGAATGCCGGATGATCGACTTCCAGTGAAAGCATTTATCTATCAACCTTTAGGCGCTAATAGCCGTGGACGGCCACAGGCAAGTTGGGTTGACTGCATCAAGAAAGATTTAGACAAAACAATAATTCCGATACACTTACCAATTTCAAAAATAGCTGTGAATGAAGAACTATGGAACAAGATCTTATCATTTATTGACTAATTATGTTTTATTATATCATGTAAACTGTATTCTGTGCTTTGATCGATTGCAATTTCTCATTGTCACTTATATTCTATTTAGAATGTTGTGTAATAAACTAACTAACTAACATTTTATAAATCGCAAAAAAGGTAAATTTACAAACGAATGAACTACAGATGTGGATGAATATTAATTATAAAAATATAGCTGCATGAAAAGACGAAAAATGAGCATATCCACTTGAACTTCCCAGGAGTGGAAATCCCCTCTGCTAACGGAAAATGACCCGTTCCGAAAATGTAAATTCAAAAAATGAAACTGCAATGACCCCAATACCACCCTGATGCGTGTCGGGAAAAGTATCACCATAGACAAAGTGACAAGTGGACAAGTGGATGCAACTGCTGAACCCGAAGAAAGTGTCAATTGGGAAGCCGGCGATGATATTTTAATATTATCAATACATGCAGGTGCACCTCTCTCATTTTCTCCCGAACTTGATGTTCCGCAGGCAGGAACCGGGAAGATCTGCATCATCACAGTTTAGTATATCAACTTGGAAGTCATAAAGTTTACTTTCTGCAGACCATGGCTGTTCATCATCCTCTGGCATAAGTTGGCAATGGACAGCACTGGGGTTGGTATGAATAGTTTTCCCAAATCCAGGTGCTCCGGTTTCACCACGATTCCCGGACACTGGGAATCTCGATGGGCCACCTGGACCATGGTATCGATTGGCACTCGGCATTTGTGGACGGTTGGTGTTGGAATTTTCATTGTCAAACATAAGCTTTCTACAAACCAATCGGGAGTGTCCCCGACGGTTATAGTAACTGCAAACTATCTGGGCATCGTAGGTTCGACTAGTAAAACCACCTCTATTTTTGTTGTTACTGTATTGGGCCTTTGTCTTGATCGATCTTGATTTGACCATCTTCTGTTACTGTTGCTGCCTTGTGCATTCGATCTTGATTTGGTAGTCGTTTATTCAGCGTCATTGAATTGAATTGTTCTACCATCTTGGTTACAGCTGGGTTTTGGGCTGCAATGGCCATCATGGCCATGGCAGTTGGATTAATGGTTCCGAAGCATTGTCGCTCCCTTTCTTCTTGTTTTAAGGCTTCTTCGACTGTAGATTCGAATGACGGTAGTTCCGAATTCTGTGTCCAACGGCGTATTGCAGGTTGTAGTCTTGTAATGAAGTGATTCTTGACAAAATTTTCGCTAGGATTCCTTCCATTCCAGCCTAGGATTGCCCTCTTAGCAAGATGCCAGACAAATCAATTAAGAAAAGATTGGATTTGTCAAGGACTTCGTCCGAATCGACCAAATTATCGAATATCAGCTGGGGTATCTGTGGGATTGGAGCCGGTAAGGCAATCGGTTGATTGTAAATCTTTCGGTAGGGTTTCCTCCAATCCTAAGCATAAGCCTAAGTTTTCCCGACGAATTCGATGAATTTCTTGTTTTTTTCCTGGAAATTTGATGAATTTTAATTAAATTAAATCAAAATACGTAATTTCTTTCTCAAGTTAACGAAAATTGACCGAAGGAATCAATAAAAAACAAAATAAATGCAAAATTCCGCCGTCAAGGGGAGCCACTGACGCATGAATGATCCAAAATCGAAAACGCCACGCACGGGTAAATTATTCGAGTTAGATACGATATTCAGATTGCGGGTGTAAAGTGCAAATCAGTTTTTAATTTTTGGCGTGCCACGCGGTCGCGTATGAGTTGGAAATCAAAATTTGAAAAAAAAGTAAATTTCAATCAACATATTTTATTTTAGAGCAAAAATAATAATCAATACTTCATATGAGATTAGTATTCTAAAATCGTAGACATTGATGATCCATGTGGTAAGTGATATTGGTCTATATCCACCGGGCATGTGCCATTGCTGTATCCATACGATCCCCAAACATCGTCGTATTGAGCCATCCACATGTTCGACATTGTGCTTGTTGCTTGGAGAGCGCGAGGAGCGAGCCAACTGAACACAACATTGAATCCGATGTAGAAGAGACTGAATACTTTAACGTTCAAACTGTGACTGATGTATTTGTGCGAAATCGCAAAATGTGGAAAAATAAAATTCGTGATCAGCATCTGAAAAAGTGATGGCATTAAAATATGAGAGAAACGCGAATCAACTGACAAGGAGATATCAACTTAGGTTGCGTGTATATCAACAAAAGTAATATACCGTTTGATAGATATTTTCAATGCAAGCATCGTGGTATATGTAACTTTTGCCCATGGGTGTACTTTTTTTTTTCTACATCGATTTGAAGTTAACAATAAGATAGTTTATTTTTTGCATATTCATATAAATTGAGACTAAAATTGAATTTAAAATTTACGTGAAGTGCTATTTATAGGTTTTTTGGGTCGAAGAATCCGAATCTGACATTTATTTTCCCTAAAACTATCGCCAGAGGGCGCTACGGCATACTTTTTCATCATATTTGTACTAATATGCTAGACAAACAATAAGAAATTTTTAAAAAAATTATTATATATTTTTTTCATATTTTTATTAGTACAAATGAAATAAGTGATTACAGAAAAAAGAATAAAAAAAATTGATATCATTGTTCTTATTAGTGTCGATGCTCAATTATATGTTCGAAACATAGATAATGGGTACAGTGAGCACAACGTAACATATTAACATTATCGCAGAAATCCATTTCACACTTTTGGTATATAAATCTTTTCATAAGAAATTTCTTTCAATATTAAAAATCACTTATTTCATTTGTACTAATAAAAATATGAAAAAAAAATATAATAATTTTTTTAAAAATTTCTTATTGTTTGTCTAGCATATAAGTACAAATATGATGAAAAAGTATGCCGTAGAAGAAAATATGCAAAAAATAAACTATCTTACTGTTAACTTCAAATCGATGTAGAAAAAAAAAAGTACACCCATGGGCAAAAGTTACATATACCACGATGCTTGCATTGAAAATATCTTTCAAACGGTATATTACTTTTGTTGATATACACGCAACCTAAGTTGATATCTCCTTGTGAGTTATACCTGAAGATTGATGATTCCAGTTATAAATAAGAGAATCGTCCAGCATAAAAAAGTCACATCGAAACCATTGAACCATAATAATAGCGCATAAATGTCAATTGCAACGTATGAGCAAATTGCAAATTGAATCCAATGGCTATTTGGCAAGTCACTGAGAGAAGCTCGCACGATATTGCAAAACGTACCGAGCATGATGGATATCGGCAAAATATTAGTCCATATGTGAAATTTTTTTCGTCCGTTAACGTTCGATAGTAAATCCATCAAGAAGAGGGCAAGAAATAAAGAAGTACTCTGAAAATGGACAGTGAAGATTTTTCATTGAACGATGATTCAACTCGAGTTCTCATATTATACGTTAATGGATTTAATTTGTCGAACTTTCCCCAGCAACTCCAGCACCAAAACTAGCAAAATGAACCACCTGATGAGCAAATAATTGCGCACGAAGTCGCCGATAATGATATCAGTGAAGAATGTTACCAGATTGTAAATCGTCATTTTAACTGAAAGTAAAACGTATGCAGCTGCAACTCCCGTTCTGAAACAGAAAATATAAAAAAAAATTAACCCAATAGGTCAGCCTGCACATCATATTTTCTAAACAATATTACAGTTCAGATTCGGCGAGGATATCAGTATTGGCAATAAGTTTCAGTCGTTCGAGAAACGTTTTCGGTCGATAGATAGATATGGTATGGTTTAATTGAATGAGCTGCTTGTTCAGCGTTTCAGTTTCTTCCATTATATAAGAAGAAATGCTGTTCATTTCGAAACGTCTGTTATCCGAATTTAGATTAACGAATTGCGGACCATCAACATCCTTCGTAAATAATTTGTAGTGCAAAAGTGAATACTGATCGAGTACTGATTGCAAGCCCATCTTCACATCTTCCAGTCGTCGAATCTTTTGCTGTATAATTTCAGCATCAAAACTTTCATCATTCATTATCTTGAGATACTTTTGTAGATTCTCTTCTGCAATAACTTTTAGGAGTTTCATTATCTCAAGATGCTTTTGTAGATTCTGTTCTGCAGTAACTTTTGCGGGTTTCATTCTCTCGACGTCTTCTTCAAAAACTTTTTCGACGTCCAAGCGGATTATGATCGAGCTAAGAATTCCTCGGGAAGCATACATGGCCGTGGGATCGTATAAAGATTCTTTTAAACATTCTTTAACAGTTGACTGGAGCTCGACACTTAGTTTATTTATTTCGGCACTCAGTTCTTCTTGGTACGCTTGGGAAAAGGTTTCTCCGCATCCTGATACAAAGTTTAGTTGAACGTTTTTCCAAGCTTTAGTGCACATGTTGGAAATGAAGAGTATTCCATCCCTGCGCTTTTCTTGTTTGAGGCTAACTAAACTGTTCATGATAACACCGAGAAACTCTCTTCCAGCCGGATACTCATCAAAAACCTCGACTTCTTTAATTTTGGAATTGTCCACTGCAACTTTGTCAATGATCGATTGGACAAACTTTTTGATGAGATATCGATGGACTTCATTTATCGGGTTCTTATCAATTTTTCCAATCGAAAGAATTACAGCAATGTTGCCAACTTGAACGTCAACCGTTTTTTGGTCCATAGAACAGTGACAGAATCTTTGAATGAAATCAATAAGAACTTTTTTTAAAACTGATTCAAACTGGCGTTTCGACACAATGAGTTCCTCATCTAGCGGGGGAACAAACCTCGATGTGTCGCATATGTCGCATTTCATGATATGGCCTGCTTGTGCATCAGTGATGAAGCTTTCAGTTTCCAAAAAATGGAATTGTTCTGTTGGATATCGCATTATAGTTGAAAACTCGACGATGAATGGAGTTTTGAAAAGTTTGTAACATACATCCATGAAAGTAGGAATGAGATGGTGCCGCCAGATATTGTGATTGCATGCATATGGCACAATGAAACAAAAACGGTTGTTGGTTAATAGATCGAAACCTGTATTATCCGCAAACATTTGCAACTGAAACGATTGACATTCATCGAAATAGATAGCGTAATCCGGCTTGTCATCATTTAATAGGGGTTGGATCAGCTCAGCTAAGCAATGAGAAACAGTCGAATATTCGCGTCGTGATATATAGGCCTTGACCATCCAGAGATCACCATCTTCGATGTGCGTTTTCATTTCCCCGTAAGTAATTTTCGAATGAAATATGTTCGAATCACATTTAACCATCATTACTGTGACAATAAATTTTCTAACTGGAATGGGAATGTGATACCAAAAATATAGAGTAAGCATGCAGTCACCGACTGCAATAGAGTGTTTAGTTTCCCACTTTTCGAAGTTGTTATCTTTTAAAGAATTGAGAAAAATGTGTTTCGTATGGTTGTCTATGAAGCACAAGATGTGTCGTTTATCATCTTCGGAATGGTATTTGGTGTACATGTCGAGAAGTGCTGTTGATGTCTTACCGCTACCCGCTGGACCAATGCAGATCACCTGTTGGACATAATTCTGCTTCTCCACAAACTGACGTTGTTCAGGCGTTAGATACATGCTCACTTTAGCTTTAGTTCCGAGAGGTGTCCTGTAGATAATTTTGATCGTCGGTGATGAGCTCTTGTGTACAGCGTGCACCGGCTCTTCTCGATGATCTTGAAACATAAGTTTACTGAAAATGCTGACTCGCATATTGGATGTAACTAGATGTTGCGCGCTAACCAGAAGTGACACCAAAATCATTGAGCAGTTTGCTTTCACCAGTTGACCCTGCGTATGATGAAAACCAATCATAATAACACTCACTAAATGGAGGACTCGAATTCGGATAGTAATATTTGACATTTCCGCCGATTTCTTGAAAGCCTTTTTCGTTGAAAGCGACAATTTTACAGATGTTTGGTGTGATAGGCGAGCCACGTTCATTCAGAAGATCTAAGAGGATTTTAAATGTGGCTTCCGCTCTTTTCAGTTGATCGAGAGCTTTCTTGTGATTTTTCTCCGACATCTTCTGATCGGACGATTTCGCTTCCACTATCACAATCAAATTCAAATATTCGTCGACAACCAGACAATCGCATTCGCCTGTGGGCACCTTCAAACTTTTTCCATTCCTCACTTTGATCCCTTTGAGTGCTTCGTTGATGTGGCGCGAGCTAACGTTGCGGATGATCAGAGGCCGACATTTTTTATCTTTAAACGAGCTATGCATATTAGAGGCAAGTTGATCTTCGAAATCGCCGCCTTTATCGTTGCCGCATTGATTTCCGTATTCATTGATTTTTATCATCGGTTTAGCAGAAGAAAGCGTTGGGAACATAAACTCCGAATTACTATTCCAACCGGGATCGCCCGAATTACTATTCCAACCGGGATAGAAAGCATTCATGAATCTGTGACTCTCTCGCAAGCGATCTTCCATGGTTCTATTCATCGTTACATTGACGCCGTCCGAAAGTGTATATTCCATGTTGAATTGTCGTACGTACCTTACTTATATGCCTAAAAACAAAAATGAGAAGAGTTTGGTTAAGTTAAGTTAAGTTAGTTTAGTTTAGTTTAGTTTAGTTTGAAAAACAGTCCCTCTTCTGTCCGTCTGTCTGTCACTGAGTATCGTCTTGATCGCTATCATGTACGGAGCAAAAGTAATCTGTCACGAGTTCAGCAATGCAGGTTTTTTGTACACGCCATAAATCATAAGATAAATGATGAAACAATGTGAAATTGTTAGCAATGGAGAACTGATAAAAAGTCGCTTGTGTAAATGTTATTGCCGCATCGATATTTTTTAAACAGGTCAATAGTTGAAAAGTTTTGCGTCTTGTTGTAGAAACCTATTTGCGAAAAATATTTTATTATGAATCATCTTGCGTGAGCAAAAACAAAGCAAGTGTCTCGCCAGTGAACTATTTTTGTTTTTGGAGCCACTGACTGTTTACAGTACCTTTATCGTCGTCCAACTCCATTACTGTAATTTCATTGGACAGTACGTCCCAAACGTAATTGTCATACAGTTTCGCATCGTCCTTCAAGCTTCTTCTGAACAATCTAAGAGCAAGGCACAAAATTTGTATTTTTAGCGACGTTCACGGCTCAAAGTTGCAACTTTCACCTGAAAGCGCTGTTAGTTGATTAAGCGTGCGTTATTTGTTTGCGGACCGCCGAACACGTCCACGAATGGTTTCTTCTCAGTTGTGCCGGTTTCGTTGATTTCCAGCGAATATGCGGACATTGCCGAAAGTAGACGCTGACCACTGATGACCAGTGACATTTGAGAAACCAACTGAAGGTGGATTGGCCAGTGGCTCTGATGGCGACAAAACAATAATTCCGATACACTTACCAATTTCAAAAATAGCTGTGAATGAAGAACTATGGAACAAGATCTTATCATTTATTGACTAATTATATTTTATTATATCATGTAAACTGTATTCCGTGCTTTGATTGATTGCAATTTCTCATTGTCACTTATATTCTATTTAGAATGTTGTGTAATAAACTAATAAACTAATGGACCATTTTGTAAAGTGTAAATGGATCAATAAATGTGTTTCCACCATACTTGCACATCATTCTTACTGTAACATTTTTGAGTTTGCAATTGTGAATGGAGTATAGCTGAAAACTTATTGCTTTTTCGTTAGAAATCCTTGACTTATATAGTGGTTCACGAAATATAAGAAACTGCCGCTTCTAATCGAATATCGAATCTGTGACATTACCTGAGCTCATTTCCTCATTGTTCAATTTGTTATTTGGCAGCTCGCTTGACATTGAAAATTTGTTGTTTTGATCATTTCCAGTCGTTGATATAACTGTTACAAAATCTTTTAAAATACCAAAATAACAACAACAGTTCAAAAATAGTGTCACTGCCGAAAATGTTTGTTGAATCTGGATCTGTTTCCGTTTGTTTCACTGACAGTACATCATTGGGCATTGAAGTTAGACTTCTTTTATCTTTAGATTTTATCATAGTTTGTTGAAGTACCTTCAAAGGAAACATTATTGGGAAGTATGTTTTTCAGCCCTATATTAAAGTTGGCACTTTCAGACAAATTATTATCAGCGCTTGATAAGTTGTAAGTTCTTGTTGTAATTTTTGTTTGCATTTCACTTAAAATTGTTGAATAAGCTGAAAACGTTAGAACATTCATTGGAATTCCGATCAAGAGCTATAGAGCTAACGAGCAATATCCAAAGAAATAATAAAAATGCTTACAATTATTTGAATGAACTGCTTTTGTGGTGCCGTCTGAAGTAATTTTATGGCTACCTTAATTAAAATTAATTAAATTGCCCCTCACGTATTTTATAGTTTACGATGATGTACTGTCTTGAGTTTGAATTTTATTCTTCCTTGTGGCAACTAACGATTGACTCTGCAATTCTTTAGCAGCTTTGTCAGTACTTTCTTGTGCAGATGTACTTTCTGTATGGATTTCTTCAGGGAAAACACAAACGTGCAAAAACATATTGCAACACGAGTCTTTAATTTTTTTCAGGAACACTTGTTAATTGAGAATTGGAAGTTTTATTATATTGA
Source organism: Prionchulus punctatus (assembly GCA_034698125.1). NCBI lineage: Eukaryota > Metazoa > Nematoda > Enoplea > Mononchida > Mononchidae > Prionchulus > Prionchulus punctatus. The sequence continues at coordinate 21,817 of JAQGBA010000536.1, read as the reverse complement.
TGTATTCTTGTTGTTGATTGTTGGTCCTGCGTTTCAGCAGCGTTGTTAGTTTCAGCTGTTGTAGGAACAACTAAAGTAGTTTCAAATATTGTTTCCCATCTATTTATAAAGTCGCTGTGAAATTTTTAGTAAAGATCCCTTGATTTATTTTCACTGTTGTATCAAAAATGTTAAGCTTCGTGGTTACACCAATTTCTGAGAACTTGTTTCAGAACGATGAGAAGAAATAAAGTACAATTTACTTTTTGTTGTTAATAGGTCTTCTTTTGTTGATACTCTTATACTTGAGTCGAGACTCGTTTGTACAGAATCTAAAAGGTAGTTCGATCTAAAATCAAGGATAACGTTTGAACATGCGGTATTACTACCCTGAATATTTATTGTTGTGATCAAAAATGAAACATCTGCTTGAATTGTTGTTAAAGGTATCGTGGTAGTTTTCACTAATCTCGTGGCTATAAACAAAAAATAATACATCGTTCGTTTGTAAAGCCAATATCAGCTCCGTAAATCCGTTAATAAGTAAATAAGTAAATCAGTAAATCAGTAAATAATGAATATTATATTCAAGACAATCACTTTTTCTTTTGCCGTTTATTGCCTTCGCTGACTTAGTGGCGTTTGTTGCCTTCGTTGTTGGCACTTTCGGTGTTTTTACTTTTGAACTTTTTGTTGTTTGTGATAAAACCTTTTTCGTTGATTTTGGGCTTGGTGTCTTCGCTGGTGGTTCTAAACAAATTAATTTTTATTCACGACAAGAAAATGGAAGTAATTGCAGTATTTCGTCGTAAAGAGAAAGTACGAAAAGTGTGCATGTTCTTCCGCTTTGGTGACAATTCAGGAAAGAAAAAAATTCCACTTGCGTCGATTCTGTAACAGTTTCCTTCGAGAAGTCCACCACCACAATTTTCTGTTGCAGTGCTAGGGCACTTGTTTCCGCAACCAAGAAGCGAAATTAGGATTGGCGGGTTTTTAATGTAATTGCAAAAGGTAAGCTTCAATAAAGCAAATGAAGTAGTTCTCCCAAGACAATGTTGAAAACATGTTTCAGCGGAATTATTCCTTGGAAAAACTGCATAATCAGTTTCATAAGTAAGGACAAATGTTTTGCAACCAAGGTGAGTATAATTTTTTTGTGCTGAAATTAAAGATGAATGGTGATTGAGATTATTAGCGTTTGAGTTAAAAATAGCGAGCATAGTTTGCTGGACATCGAGTATTACTTGCTCGCTTTTCTCTGTAAAAAAACCTATTCCGAATCATTGTGGTCATTTTTGACATCGCTAACAGTCGGCGTTACACTCTTCTTTTCAATTTTGTCGAATAAAACCGTTTAGCTGGTCATAAATTAGTACCAAAGAAGCAAACTCTGGTATTGCTTCAACAGTAGAACGATGGTATGGATTTATATTGCACACGGTTACAGCAGGAAAAGGCTTGGTGGGAAAAACAGTTACCTGCGTACATGGCGAAAAGTTAACTTGATGATAAATTATTAGAAACACTGTTGTTTTTGGAATCGTTTCAGCAAATTTTTTGATTTCAATATTTAAATTTGATTGAATCTGGTTCTTCTCAGCTTAAAACTGTGCATCATAAAAGTTCAATGGTTTCACCAGAGCTTTTTTAAATGAACAAGAAAAAAAATCTTAAAATTATATAAAAGTATCTCAATCATAAATTTGTCTGAAATGATTTTTAAATGGAATCGCACTATATAAAAGAGTAAAGTTTATTCCTACTGAAACACTTGTTAAAGACCCATTATGTAACAAATGTCGAAGTAAATCAATGGATTGATAAACATTCACAGCGGACAGAATAACGAGCCACAATATCCAGAAAATCTGCAACGACCTTCTTACTGCTTTTGCCGCTAGTTGAATAGTGGTTATCGTCACAGCCTGCGCAAATGTTCGCAAATCCATTTACTAAATCCGCCGCAATAAGGCAGAATTCTGCTTTTATGGACTGTATGTAAGTTGGAGAAACATGTCAAATAAAATATTATTATTAGCATATTAATACATGGTTACTTGTATCTATGTTCACAAGATTTATGTTTTATGTTCATGTTGCCATCGGTGTAAGACATTCGAATGGCTGTAAACTTTTTCACTTTGCAAGCTACAATTACTTGAAAAACAAAAGAATTCTGTTCGAGGCACAATCGAGTCTTTTGAAAAAAATAACATGTACAAAAAAATAGAAAGAAAAAGAAAGAAAAAACTTGGGAAAATAGCATTTTTGAGAGACAAGTTGAAAACTTTTCATTTCTTTAGGGGCTAAGTAGTTTATGGCACTTTTCCAAATTGAAAGCATTCTTTTCTCGCTTTATCTTGACTGTTTTTTTGTACTTGTGGTTCTCAGCTTTATTTTGGAGGGTGAACTTGTTTATATACTTTGTATATTTTTCACCTCCTTGGTTTATACCAAAATAAAATACATACATAATGTCAGGGGAGCAAAAAATTGCACAATTAATCGTTTGTCATAAATTATTCAGCACTCTTGTTAAATCTGGTACAAAATTTCTGTGTCGATTATCAAACACGAGCAAGTATGCGATTTCATTGTTTTTCACATTTTCTACATAACTTCGGCTGATCTGTTTGATGTTGAAACGGCAAAAAGCTGAATTCATCACAAATACAAATGTGTATAGCTTATCCTTGGTTGTGCATGTTCGCGTTAACAACATGGTCGACAATGATCTGCTTTCGACAATACTTCAAACTTTACTAATACTTTACTATTTCAAAGTTTCTGTTTCGATGGTATATCAATTGAAAAGGAAATCATTCAGTTTCCATCAATTTCGTTCAGCAATCAATAACTTTCCACTTCCCAAATGGCACTTGGGCGGTGTAGGAATCTTGGTACCAACTGTTTTCCGATACAAACGACAATTTACTATTTAGACTTGAACAGGTGACCATAGAATGGGGGCTCGTCTTATGGATCGAACCCTAGATTACACTTCCAGAGTCTACTTAGCTCAGCCTAACTTAGCTATTGAGCCTTTGGATAAGCCAAGGACTATAAGAACGAAAAGTTCTTAGAATTAGCTGTTACTATAAATGAGGGACTATAGTTAAGACAGCAATAACAAATGTAAGTCACGATGTTTAATAAGCGATCAAGCTTCCACTTTAGGGTAAGCTACACAAAAGACGTACCTGCCACAAGGGTACGCCCTTGAATGGTTCTTCGTACAGCGGCAATCGTCCACGAGGTGGTTTGTAAGAGAGACGAGCGGTGATTGACGCATGGTAATTTCGGGGGAAAATACATGAAGAACAAATATAATAAGGAGAATATAAAATGAACAATTTAAATACGAAACGATCGCTTTGTCCGCAAGGCTCACTGAGAAGATAACGACGTGTAAAGAAAAGACTAGTTGCTCTCCAGAACTCTCAATAAGATTGATGGAGCTTGGCAATTTCCTCCGACAGGTAGACTCCAGCCACCAGGCGGCTTGTGATGGAGGCCGCATGAATCGTGGTTCCGGATCCTACATGGCTATCAAATTAATCGTAGCGTAACCTCTTTTGTTATTTCATTTATTATTTATTAAAGACTTCTATGTTGTGTTAAAACTGATGATCTTTCAATACCAAGCAATGTATCGCTGGAAGAGATGAAAAAATTCGGCGGCATTAAATTTCCAGAAGCTTCCGAAGTCTCATGAAATGTTGGTAGAACAATGTCGAATTCCAGTGCAATGCCAATTTCATGAATCAAACGGTTGATGTCGGTAACTCTTTCTCGTTTGTTTCGAACAAGAATCACCTACTCGGATTCTTGTAATCAGGTATCAACAATATGAGTATACTCCAACCCAAATTGATTATACATTTGTTTAAATGTGGCGAAATATGCTATATGCCATAAAATATGTAACCCATTAGAAGTTGAAATCAGGTTAGCAGGCTTCTTTTTATTATAGTGGGCACCATATACAGTTTCACACTGTGTATCTGTAATAGGGCGATGCTCCCTTAATTAATTTTGTTCTTTTCTGCTTTAATTTTGTATTATTATTCATATTCATTATGTATTTGATATACGCGTTAACTTTTCGTTTTGAATTTATTGGGTTGGTACAAAGGTTTCTGGAATTTTCTAGAGTTTTATAGTACAACATTTGATCTAAAAAAAAGAAGATTATTCAACAAAATAATTGCCATCACATTCAAACACTGTCTTCCATCTATTTGACAGATCATGGATTCCTGCTGCATAAAACTCAGGCTGCTTGGTCAAAGAATTCAGCAAGTGTCATTTTCACCTCCTCATCATCAATGAACTGCTTCCCATCCAAGAAGTGTTGCATGGAGCGGAAGAGATGGTAGTTGGATTGTGCAATGTCTAGGCTATACGGGGGATGAGGGAGAACTTCCCAACCCAGGTCAAGCAGCTTCTGCCAGGTCAACTGTGCCACATGTGGTCTTGCGTTGTCATGAAGAAAGCGCACAATGTTCATCTGTGGCCGCTTAGTGCGGATGGCATCAGCCAAACGTTGATGGTGAGGAAGTGAAAATGGCACTTGCAGAATTCTTTGACTCCAAGCAGCCTGAGTTTTATGCAGCAGGAATCCATGATCTGCCAAATAGATGGAAGAAAGTGCTTGAATGTGATGGCAATTATTTTGTTGAATAATCTTCTTTTTTTTGGATCAAATGTTCTACTATAAAACTCTAGAAAATTCCAGAAACTTTTGCACCAACCCAATAGTTTACCTACTGCAAAGCAATTTTATGTAAAATTCTTTATGTTCACTTCTTTAGATAAGCCCAGAGTTTTGGCATGGTTTTTAGTTTTTGGTTTTTAGATGCTGTTTATTGTCAAACAAGACAACGAAGGTCGACGTTGTTTCGTGTCGTTTTCGGTGTGGCTGGTGTAGCTATAGTTCGTGTTTGGTATCGGCTATAGTCCATTCCATTTCGTTGAGTAAACAGTTGGCTTGTATCCAACTCGTTAACTATAGTGCTGCATTTGAGGCCGCTATAGTTGGAGTTGGATTTTGTCCTGTTAATCCCTTATCTGGAACAGAGTGGATTATTTGGACCATCAAGGTGTGGTTACGGTACCTGCTCGGTAAGCTACAGCGTCCTGACAATAAAGGTAACTGCACCTGTTACATATCTCTTGACCCTCTGAGCACTTCCTTAGAAGGTTACGAAGCCTCAATGTTCCCATCATTATTTGTGTAGGCTTAACCGAGGCATGTACTGCTTCTCGATGTCGATTCTATGAAATATGGTCGTTTTGTCCAGAACACCCCAGTTTTTGTCAAAATTTGCATAAACCTTCACCTTTGATTCAGGTCCCGAGGCTTGTTGCAAGAAACAACAATAACTGCAACTGCAATTTATACTTGTAATAGGTTTATAACAACATAAGCGAAGATTATGCTTTCCCTCGAACTTATATGCTTGTTGAATCGGACAGTTACTTCGCTGACATGTGGTCCAGAATGGGATTGTCGAAAGAAGGGGTCATATACATTAAATCATTGGATTACATTTTTTTCTGCAAAGAAGTTAAATTTATCAAAGTTTTCGTCGAAAACTCGGCTAAACTGTAACTAAAGTAGAATCGTTGTTGAAATCTGAGCAGGTTAACAAAATTTTGTGTAACGTTTGGAGACTTGGTGTTAATCACATAAAACTTTGAAAGACAAGCAGTTGGGAAATGTTATTTAAAAAGTTTCTCATATTATTTTCATTACGGTTTGTAACAGTAAGCTTAAGTTCTTTTACAGTATTGAAATCGTTGTACTTACTGACTTTTATTATAGTCATTTACGAGGCAAGTCGATGATTACATTACTGAAGAAGACGTTCACGAGATATCCAATACAACAACACGAGTTGATAATGATGGTACAGAAGATGTTAGCGAGGACGGCTCTGCACATGGTTTAGCGCCAAACCCAACACCTTGGCCAAATGGTATAATTTATTACAAAATCGACGAAGACAATTTCATGCGAAGGGACAAGGAATTGATTTTATCTGTGATGGACACGATTCGATTTGTGTCTTGCGTGAAATTCATTCTGAGAACTATGCAACCAACATACATTAACATAATGAGACGTACAACGAACAAACCATGCAGTTCACTGATCGGATATAGAAACAGCGGTGCTCGCGAGTTGTATCTGATGGACGACTGCCTCGATAGACACGGAATTCTTCACGAACTAGTGCACGCGCTCGGTTTTTATCACGAACACAATAGGAACGACCGTGATAACTTTGTGTCGATAAAGTATTCCAACGTCGACGAAAGGTATACGAGTAATTTTGACAAACGAAGATACTTGGAACAAGTGTTAGCCATGATCAGCTATGATATCCACAGTGTTATGCATTATGGTAATTATGCATTTGCTAAAAATAAATCGCAACCAACGATAACAACCAAGTCGGGCGAACCGATAAAATCAGATGGATTAACAGAAAAAGACATTTTGAAAATAAATTCGCTTTATCGTTGCAAACAAAAAAGTTTTCGCCCAACGAGTAAGACATATCAACATTTTTGTGCAACATTTTTTCTCATCTGAAACTGAAATGATTCATGCAGAGGCGACAACCATTCTGTTTAGGCGCTTTTGCTGTGGTGACGGAAACGACAGCAAGTGCAATGCAAGTGGCTCGTGGAAGCCTCACTCCGTCAAATTTCAGTACATCTTTTATACCACTCATGATTTTATTCAGTAATAACAGGATACAATTTTTTGCTTATTTAGCATCATGCCCTGAGTCATGGACTTACGAGGAATACTATCCTCACATTTGTTACAAACACTTTAGTCTCGATACTTCCTTGAATTTTGAATCTGCATCAAGGAAATGTATTCAACAACACGAAAGATCAACGTTGCCCATTTTTCGTGACCTTTCAGAATACGTTTCGTATGGAAAATGGTGGTAAGTAGCTGTGCATCTAGAATGTCCATCAAGTCATTTGATGTTGAATAAGTTTTTATTTCAGGGAGGAAGGTGGCGATTATTGCAATACCGCTTATTGGTTAGGCATCAAATTTGACGCATCGAGTGGACGGTTTTTGTGGATTGATGATTCAAAAATAACATTTGCTATATTTGAAAATGATGAACAGCCAGTGGATGGTGTTGGTGTATATCACATGGGTAAAGGTTCCGAATGGCGCTTGAGGAACAGTTCTCTTGTACTTTATACTAGTGTTATTTGTCAAATAAGAATGAGTAAGAGTTTCAATTTTAAAATCTTTTATATATAACTGTAAAACTGTTTTCATTTTCAGAAACCAACAAAGTTGGAGCTAGTTTACAATATCCGACGAGTCAACAATTTATATTTTGAAAAAGTTTCAGATGTTTTATTTGACTGTTTATTTATTTCAGATGTTAAATGATAAATCTCAGATAAATTGGTTCTACGATTCTCTGTCAAACATATGCTATTATTTCGATCGGCAGAAAAGGACGTGGAATTCAGCGAGTTCATTCTGCAAAAACAGTGCAGGTGGTTCCCTGCCATTTTTCTTGTCGACTCAGGAACTCTCCTCTTTAAGAAAATTAATGTAAAACATTAACCATCTTTATTGCAAAGTTGATGGTTCCAACTTTACTCATTTAGACAAACGCTACATGTCTACTGTATCGAAATTTTTTGGCTCGGATATTATATCACTAACAGTCAAATTAAAAATGAGAATGGTTCACTACCAATATATTTTGACCCCGATTGGATTCCAGTTACTCCAAATTCATCAGCATTTTATCTTTGTACATATTCAGTTTCAGGAACTGTTTTTGCTGCTCATGATAATACTGCATTTTTATTTTTCTGTCAATACAGACCATGTAATGAGATAGCCGAATCAATATATCCAACTTGATTGTTTTTAATTTTTTTTAGAATACTGCCCGAAAGTGGATTTCTAAAAAGCTCTGAACTCGGAGACTACTGAAATGGTTGATTTAATTGGTCATCGTTATTGTGAATACAAATAAAAAGCTATATGCTATGCTAGTCCAGCGGCTATGTATCAGACGTTTACAACTTTTAGCCGCTGTCACCAGATCACTACAGTCAACGAATTTTAAACTATTGTCACTGGCCCACTGTAGTACTGATCAACTGCAGCCAGTGAGCAATAATAACCAATGGACTCGTTGCATTTTTTTGCTTGCCCGACATTAAAAATTGCCAAAAATACTTATTTTTAAATAAAACTAGTCGTTTCAAATGAAAAACCAGACATTTGTAGAAACTTTTTACATCATTTTACAAAAAAACAAAGAACAACTAAAAGGAAGATATTCAATTTTCTCTTTCCGCTCGATTTTCCGCCTCCTCCACCTCCGTCGCCCGGTCCGTCCTTTTGCCCGGCGGCGCTCTGCAATTGTTTCATCATCTGCTGCAAGCCGGGCATCCCCCATGCAAAAACAAAACGAGCCAGTGCGAGAAAAACAAATAAAACGAGAAAAATGCTCAAAACGTGAAATAAAAAACAAAGTACGCGTATCCATTTGATGAAGAACGCGCGGATCTGTCATCTTAGCCATTTGCAAGTTGAGCTTGCTCATCTGCGTCGGGTTGACGTTCTTCGTGGAAAGGTCGCCGCCTTTGAACAACCCCTTGAACCCATCTACAAAGACATCGACTATAGTTGCGTGGAAACTATAGTTGTTCATCGGCTATAGTTGACGAGAAAATTTAAATGTCCACCGAACAGTCGACTTACCGTGGTCGTTCATGCCGTCCATCATGGTCATCAAGCGCTCCAGGCGTTTCATCGATTCCTGCTCGCTACCCTTGGTCATGAAATCCTGTCCGAATCCGGGTATCATACTCTGCAACGAGAAAAATCAATATGAAAATCGATTAAATCGATAAATCATCTTTACCATTATTTGACTGAACGGTCCATTTTCATGATATTTTGAAACTGTTAGTACATGTCGCGAAGCGTAAATTGGCCTGAACGAGAAAGTTTCAGGCCATTTCATGTGCTACAAATTGAAACTATAGTTCGCCGATCAACTATAGTTAACGGCGAACTATAATTCGCATACTGTGCTTGAGTTTTTCGATCAACTCTTCGTTTTCGTCCAATTTCAATTCATTGACTTTGTCGATCAATCCTTCGATGTCGCCCATGCTCAACAATTTTTGAACGAACGGCTTCACTTTGAACGGCTCGAAATCGTCAATATGTTCGCCAGTGGCGATAAAAATGATCGGACTTTGCGTCGCTGCCACGCTGAAATCGGGCAAAAACGTGAAACATAATCAAAAACAGTCTTGCATCAACTGCAGACGTCCATCAACTATGGACGATCATCAACTATAGTCCAATTAACGACTATAGTTCACTGGCTTACGCGCTCAGGGCTCCGCCGCCTTTCGCGTGCCCGTCCAATTTCGTTACGATGACCGACGCCACGTGGACTTTATCCTTGAAAGCCCGAGCCTTAAACATAACAAAAACCAGCCGATAATCCGCCGGGCATCGATCGAAACGAGCAAAAAGTTGAAACGAGTTAGAATCAGCTTCATTTTCATTTTTTATCAACAGGTACTTTCTCTGCGTGGTGCATGACGTGTCATCATGAAAAAATCCGCGGAAATCGATTTTGAAAACAAAATATTTGTCGCCGACTTACTTGCAACTCGCACGCTTGACCGATGCTAGCGTTCATTACGAAAACGATATTGTCGGGTTGCTGCAAAGAAAAACAAATTTCGCGCACTGGCTATGCGTGTTTGGAGCAAAAATCGCAAACTTACGACGGCGTTCGAAACTTGCAACACTTCTTCTACAAGCGATTCTTCTTGCCTGTGCCGACCGCTCGTATCGACGACGATGATTCGAAATTTTCCTTTTTAAATTTATCGACACTTTCGGCGGCGATGACCATGGGGGGGGGGGGGATCCATGTCAATGTAGCTGAAGAGCAACTATAGTTAGTCATCAATTATACAGTCGACTCTCGTATAAGCACTCTCGTTATAAGGCACCGCGCGATATAAGGCACGATTTTTGAGATACACTCCGAAAAGTGCTACGCTGTAATGCTTGGTGGATGCTGCAAAACCGGTTTTGCATTTTTGTCATTTTGAACCACTTGAATCCCGTCAGTTCGATGGTTTATCGAGGAGTTGTAAATAAAATGGCGTCAAAAAGAAATTCGTATGATTTGTCGACGAACTGCAAGTCATTGAAAAGTATGATGAAGATCAGTCGGCATCGCTCGCCGAACTCGGCAAGCCGTTTGGAATGGCAAAATCCGTTGTTAGAAGGATTTTACAACAACGAGAAAGCCTTCAAGGTAAAGCCGTGCTTCCCGGTATTCTTCTGCTAAAAGAATCAGACGGCCAGAATTTGAGGACATCGAAGAAGCGCTTCTGGAATGGATCAAAAGTGTGTGTTCCGAAAATGTCCCGTTGGACGGTCCGACTATCCAGACGAAAGCTACTGAATTCGCGATTCAGCTCGACTACGATCCCGGTGTCTTCAAAGCCAGTGATGGTTGGCTTAAACGATTCAAAGCTCGCTGCGGTGCGAGTTTCAAACGAGTTCAAGGCGAGGGTGCAAGTGTGACGACGGCCGGCACCAAGCTGTGGTTAGAAACGACACTGCCGAATCTTCTGAAAAACTATGAGCCGCAGGACATCTACAGTTTGGATGAATCGGCAATTCTGGCAAGCGCTGCCGGACAAAACATTCGCTTTGAAGCTCAATGGCGACAGCTGCCAAGGCAGTAAACGAAGCAAACTCCGAGTAACGTTTCTGCCCGGTGCGAATATGAATGGAACGGACAAGCTCAACCTGTTGGTGATTGGACGGTCGCGCAACCCGCGGTGCTTCCCAAGATACACGCGCAGCCTACTGGACGACTACAAATCCAATATCAAGGCTTGGATGACAGGTTCACTGTTTGAAAAATATCTGCTCAAGTACGATCGGAAGTTTGCGCAGAGAAGCAGTCAGTTCTGTTTGTCATAGACAACTGTCCCGTGCACCCGAAGAATGTTCCACTGAAAAATATTAAGCTTGTTTTTTTACCACCTAATAAACATCGAGAACGCAGCCGTTCGATGAGAGATCATCCAGAACCTGAAAGTTTTGTATCGCCAGAAACTAATCGAAAAAATGATCGATGCGATCGACAATCATTCCGAGTTCAATCACAACTTGTGGGATGCGACGGTGATGCTCAATCACGCGTGGAGAAACATCAAGTCAATGACAATTGAGCACTGTTTCAAATCGGCCGGCTTCTGCCAGGCTGACGGCGGTGATCAGAACACCACGCATTCCGGCTCGGACGATGAGGATCTCTTCCTTATTCAGTTCAAAAGCTCCAAGTAGCCGGCGTAGCTGAAAATGTTGGATCATTAGAGTACATCTACTTCGACAAGGAGACAACGACGGGAGAAACTCTAACCGACGAAGGTATCATCTCAGAGATCAAATCCAAGCGGCAACAACAGTCAGACGCAGACGACGAAGAAGAAGATGAAATTTGCGTCGAAGATATTGAAGTGCCTCCAATAACGTTTGCTCAGGCTAGTCAGTCTTTAGATATTTTAAGGAGATTTTTTCAAAATAGGACTGGAGGTGAGAAATTTGTAAATATGGTTAACAACATGGTCGATTCAGTTGATTCTAGTCGCGCCGAAGCTTTAAAACAGTCGACGCTGAACTTCTTCTTTAATAAATAAAGTGGTTTTTCTTGTTGTTTTTTTTGACAGTTTGGATGCTATGGATGGTGTACAAGAATAATGCAAAAACAACAATAAGTCACTATAGGAAGCATTTTTTTTTAAAATTTAAGCAACTCTCGTTATAAGGCACCGCTCGTTATAATGCACGATTCGGCTCAGACACAGACTGTGCCTTATAATGAGAGTCGACTGTAGTTGCTTTTCCGTCAGAAAAATAAGAAATTCACTGGCTCACAAAAAAACAAGACATCAGTGTGGAAGAAGATACACATAATGACTGCTTTATTTCGTTGAAAAAATTCTTGAATACCTTGATCGTTGACTAATCGACTAATCGAAGCCTTGATTGAAACTGTAGTCGTTGGCGATTTGAAACAAGCAAGAGGTTGAGAAAACAATTACTAATGAGGGGATAATAGAGATGAGGGATCTGCAAAAATTGATTAAATCAAATTTCTGGGATGTTGTTAATCGATAGATAAATGTGTTTCATTTTCAGAAGGCAAGCAATTAAAAAATCAAATAGTGGAATGGTTAAGAGAAGCTTTCAATAAACAGCCTAATTTTATGCTGAAAACTTACAACGCTATTCTTGCGGACAACGGCGTCTTGACCAGCGCTGAATTATATTACATCAATAACGGAATCAGTAATAGAGATCCAAATTTGGTAATGTTCAGCAGATCCTGTTTATATTTCTATCAGCTAGCTATATATGACATTATGACATTGTTCCCTACGATTGTACTCAAAATTGTTACCTCCACTCAAATCTAATTTCATAACATTTATTAAATAGTACTTTTTGTACATCGAGCGGAACCTCAAACGGTTATAATATTTCTAGTGTTTCGTTGTTTTAAATTCAGACCAGGCTCCAAAAAATACATTATCAACTGGAAACCGATTGGTGAACTCAATCCGAGCCACAAGCCCAATGACCACCACACTGCCGATTGCAGTGATGAAACTGTAACTCGTAACTTCTTTGTAAATTATGATACCATTGTCGACGAAGTTTAATTCAAAATTAAGTGCAATTATGTTTATCACCTAGGAACCTGTATTGAAATTTCGGTTCTTTGATAAACTTAACAAACGGATTTGTTGCACAACTGCGGGCATGCCATCACGCAGGCGGGTACATTCTCAAAATGTGTTCTGCAAGTTTTCATCATGTTTTAAGGGAGTGTACAGTTCGGAAGATTTGTCTGCTTCAGAAAATATAACCATGCTGCAATTTGCACATTTGCCAGCAAATTTGTAAAAGCAATTATTTTGGTACGTTGCCAGTAATGGTGCGAGCAGCCACGGGTGTGGCTGGCGAATTAGAAAAAATTGATATATCATGAATGCTAAAGACTATATCGGAATCTTGGATAGGAATTTGCACGAGTCCCTCGAAAAATCATTGAAACAACCAGTAGAACAGTAGTTTTTTCAACAAGATAATGATCCGAAGCATAAAGCCCAAATTGTGACAAAGCACCTTATTGATGCAGGTATTCCAGTCCTCGAGTGGCCTCCCCAGTCACCCAACCTTAATCCAATGGAATATTTGTGGCAATTGATGAAGGTCAAATGTGAGCAAAATATATTTCGTGCAAAAAATAATGAGGAATTATTTGATTCCCTTCTTCTTCAAATGTGGTCCAAAATTACGGTTGAAGAGTGTGCAAATTTGGTTTGCAGCATGCCCAACCATTTGAAGCAACTTGTTAAATCTGGTGATGGACCAACCCGTTACTAGTCGAGAGAGAATTGTTTTTGCTATCTAATGATGGTAAATTTATTTCATTATGTTCAGTACTTGTGAAAAAACGAATAAAAACGATTGTGTTTCATTTTAATGTGGGGTGAGTCTAAAAATTACGACTGCTACTGTATATAAGTTGTATAATTGTTTAGGTAAAACTTTACTGTGAAAACAGTTATATGAATTGCAGCTTAACTAACAAGAAAGCCAATCAAAATTGATCGAAAGATGAGTTATTGAACCGAAAAAGAAATTTATCACAGTTTGTTTCCAGTGACAAATCGATTTAATTAAATGATCAGTGTAACTTAATTCTCAATGATCATCTGTCACTGAGAAACTTGAATGAATTTGTTAGTAAATAATGAGTTTCAACTTGAAATGTTTTAAACAAAGGAAAGTACATGTTTCCTAAGTGATTGATTTTACTTCCTTTCCAATTCGTAACTGAATAATATACACTAGTGCCGGCTGTTGGGATCTCCCGTTAGCATGGACATCCTGTTTGGTTGCATGCATGGTACATATATTGTACAATATTATTATAAAAACTAACACTTTCACTAACAAGACAACAGTTATGAGCATGAAATGTATGAGTATATTGTAAATTTCACAAAAAACGTTCATTTAGCGTACATACAAAAATACAGTTTACGTTTTCGCTGTAACTTGAGAGACTGTCGTACTTACGATAGAGGTCACTCGATTTTTTCTAAACACAGTATCCGAAAACAACTTCGTACGAATTTCCGAGCTGAAAACAGCGTACAAAAATGGATTAATCGCACTGTTTACGATCGAAATGCTCGTCAAATAAATTTCGTAACTGTCACTATCGTTTTGAGTCCAACAAGCAATGATATAAATGACAAACATCGCGGATATAATAATGAACTGAAGCAACATTTTCATGTCGCCTTTTTCGATTTTAACATTTTGGTTCAACGAATGAGCGAGACGATACTTATTAGCTTTGTAGTGACAAAAAGTAAGAATGTTAATAAACGGTATAATGGCAGTGAAAAACGAGCTCATGAACATTTCAAAATACATGGACATGAAAAAATAGAAATCAAATTTAGCGCAATTGAATCGCCAAGCGAAACTAGCCTTAAAACTGAAACACGTACAAGAATGCGAAACAGTCGGCAGCAAAAGCCCAATCACCAAACATGAACACCCTGAAATGTGAGCCTTGCTCCTGCTAAACCAACTTTTATACTTTAGCGCGTGGCACACAGATACATATCTATTTATACCTAGAACCCCGACTAAACAAAGTATCGACCAGGTTGTAGCTTGACCGAAGTAGCCAACAATGATAACGAAATATATCGAAACATTGTAAAAGCCAACTACAGTAATTATACATCCGAGCATCTGCGAAATCAAATAAATACAGTCCGGCACAGCCAAATACATTACTAAAGTGTAAAAAGGATTGGCGAAAGAGGCAATTTTCTGTTTCGCGATAATCCAAAAGATCTTGATGTAAAAACACACGCATATTAGGGTTAATACGAAAGTGATTGATGATACCAACCATTTAAATGATGCTGATGCATTGAATTCTTTAAAAGCATATGTTTGCAGTTGAGGGTGCACCACATACAGTAATCCACTGTTGGGAACTACTCGGACATCAGTTACGTTAGTATAGTCCATACTTGATAAGTTGCTTTCAGAGAATCTTTCCTATCTATATATAAAATCCTCTACTCCTCCATATGTTATTTATTACTTGATTATGTTGAAAAACATCACCCCATGCCTTACAATAAATGCAAATTATTCAAGAAACATAATTAGCGAAGAATGCAGAGTCTAGAATAAGAAGCAGTTAATTTTGGGTGATGATCAAGTGACACACAATAAATAGGTTCGATGTTCTAACATCATAATTTGCAAATAGTTAAATAAAAAAAAGTGATCGTCTAACACCGAAAAATTGATGTCTTCTTTTATAAAAAACAGTAAACACTTTGTTTTTTTCTACAAATTTAATTCTATTTCTTTTTTTCTACTTTTTCTTAATTCGAATGAAGCCACTTCTATCAAATGTCTCAGTTAAAACTCGAGAAGCTGATCATTCTGAGGTTTTCGATTTTGCCCTCCTAAAAACAAAAAAAGCTTAAAAGGTTATTGACCAAGGAGACGAAGCTCAAACACTTTTCGAAGTATAGCGTTTCATCGGGTTTTGTGTTAAATGGCCCATTTCTAGAAACGAAATTCGTTTCTGCTAATTTCAAACCTCTCTTTAAATATTTTCACAAAGGAACAAAATCCATTCATGGGTAACATCTTTAGACCCAAATGTAAATACAATTCTGGTCGTACTGTAATTCTTGGAGGAGACATTTTGAAAGCGAAAAATAATTTCTCTAAGCGGTTAGCGAAGCTAGCTAGCGTTCCATGCGAGAGCGTATTTTACGTTTCGCAAAATTCCCATTGCTATACATTTCGATACACCTTCTGGCGATCTTCGTAGCATTAACCCGCTATATCGAACGACGTTCTGTTTTTGGATTTTCATCGTCGACGAAGTATTTTTTCACCTGTTGGCAGTAGTCGGAAAATCATCCCGGTGTACATTTTCCAGAAATTTCCAACTGCGTAGCTTTCTGCAGGCGAAAATCAAATGTAACAAGTTATAATTTCAACCAACGGGCTATTTTCTGTTAGTTTTTTGTATTTGTGAAGAAAATTTAGCTGTTCATTTATCGCATGGATCGACGAAGGTCGGAAAATTTTATGAGACAGTTTCGAGATAAAACCGATCACGAATTGACAGTCATCAGCTCGTCGCAATTACTCGCAATTTGGAATCATTACGATGATGATGGTAATTTAAGACTAAAATTTATTAGATCGTGTAACCATTAGTTGCGTAAAAGACGGGCTATGGGATGTTATTAGAGGGAACTGGGTTAATTCATAACTTTTTGTTCCATGATGATCAATGGATCAAAGTGAAATATTTGGAATCCCCATAGCGTTCCACGTTGAGTGAACTATCACAAGATACCACCGACTCGCTTCCTTTGAAGGTCATACAGTTTGCGTCTTTCATGACACACTGTATCTCGCTCATGCAGAATCATGAAACCCCACTTGGTGGGCAACTTGGTGAATGCCTCGCATAAGAACAAGCCCATTTTTGTCAGAGATAGCTTTCGCACCTATTTTTTTTAATGCAAAGAGTCATAATTTTTGAATTTGACAAAAGAAACCTTCATTGACCACGCATTTGCATCGCCTTGCTACAAAGTTCATTTTCTCCCTGACTTAAGGTAATGGCTTCCTGGAAGGCGATGAACTTGTGAAATTTTTGAAAGAATTCTGCGCCAGTGTTTGTGAGGATGACGTAGGCACTGGGGTCGTGTCTGAAGCTATGTTAGAAGAGCTGAAACAAGATTTCATGGATGCTTACGACGAAAATGGCGATGGTCGAATAGAAATCCGCGAGGTACATTCAAATGGTTTATGAGTATGCCTGCTTGCAGTCAAAATTAGTTTGTTGACTTTGTTAACAGCTCGCAGAATTATTGCCAACAGATGAAAATTTTTTGCTACTGTTTCAATTGGAAAATCGCCTTTCGTCGAGTGTCGATTTTATGCAAGTAAATGAATCAGCTCTTTGCCTTTTACCACTGCAACTTTTAGCTTTTGCGGGATTTTTAGATTTGGAATACTTACGATACAGATAACAGTGGATACATAGAATGCAATGAATTAAAAGTAAAATAAAGATTAAAAAATGCAGTGTTTAGTCAAATGTCATTGAGTTTCGGGCACTTCTGTTGTTTTGACATTTAACTTGTTTGCAGGGATTTCTGAAAAATTTAATCGAAAAGTCGAAACCTGGCGAGACGATTAGCGCTGACAAAATAAACGAATATGCACAAGCTTTGGTTAGAATGCTTTTAAGCACGTTTTGACCATGATAAAACGATATTATTGATAGATTCGTCTTTCTAGTTGAATATGTTTGACGATAACAAAGATGGCAAGTTGCAGCTAAGCGAAATGGCCAGGTACGACTAGAATTTTTTGATCAGCCTTGTTAGAAGAAAATTTACAAAGCTACTATCAGTGGCAAGTTGCACTGAATAATATAGACACAAATCACATTTCCATTTTAGATTATTACCTGTTAAAGAAAACGTCCTGTCATCCGCAATTACTAAATCCATTCTACAGGTTTATTCACATTATGCTTGCAATCTTCTGATATTAATTTTAATTTTGGTCATCTCAGAAAAGTACCAAGAATGTTACAAAAGAAGAAATCGAAAAGATATTTTCCTGTTACGATAAGGTTTTAAAAATGCAATATGTACACAAATATTTTGCTCACAGTCTTTGTTTTCAAAGGATAAAAGTGGTGAACTCGAAGGAGACGAAATTCGTGGATTTGCAAAAGACTTTTTGGACACAATCAGAGCTGTAAACCATCCCATTTTGCAACTCGTTTGATTTTTGCAATATCAATTTGATCGAAGTTGAATTTCATTTCAGAATCAAAAAATAACGCCCGGCGAAGTCGACAAATTCGTTGAAATGTTAATGAAGTCATGCGATTTGGATGGAGATGGAAAATTATCCAAAGATGAATTGACATTGATGCTTTTAGGTCTTCAAAGGTTCAGCAAAAAATAATATATTTAAAAATCTTTTTATCTCCCCCTTTTAGTCATAATGCGTGATTAGTAATAGATAATTAAAATGTTAAAATATTTTGTTTCATAAAACATTTCGAAATATATTTCGTTGATCGAACAGATCAATAAATCATGAATGTAGTTTTGTTATTTGCTTGCAAAGTGAATTGGTATCAGCTTCTTTTCAGAAAACTATTCACTGTAACTGTGTAAAAAACAAATGCTATTTTTTTAAGTAAGATCGTAAATTTGTTGTTACAAAGCAAGAATTGTATAATTATTGTCATAAGTGCAACACAGTTGTTAACCTTTATGTTTCAGTTGACTCATAACAAAAAATTTCTTATAACATCATTATTCGGGAATGGTCCAGTAAAAAATTTAAATTTTCAACATTTTTCCGGCCGCTCAATCTAATTGAGCTACCTTTTAATGTTTCATAATACATTTAATTGTTTTTGAAACCTTTTATTGTATTGTAATCTATGGTCCTCATCTAACCCACCAGCGACATTACTTACTAGAATTGACTGTCTCCGTTTTACTGCAGCCAAAATTCTTGTTCACCCTTTGAAGTTTATTTGTAAAATGCATTGTTTCGATTACCTAAATTGGCTACCTTTCTGTGCTCTTGTTGATTATGATACCGCCGAAAACGATTACATGTGCTTGAATGGTCTATTAGCCAGTTATTGTTCTTTCTTACTCTAGCTACTGGTTCTACCAGAGCTGCTTCCCAGGACGAACTTGTGTTCCTTGAACTAAATTGAACTTAAACAGTTTTACATATCGCGGTACTTTATGTTGGGAGAAATTGCCTTATGACATCTGTTGTTCTACCACCTGTAGTTGTTGCTATGGTCACTTTTATCTGTCATAAAGCTCCCCTATCATTGTATTTTATTCTTCTTTATCATTTTTGTCGTTTTGTTTTCTTCTTATTGGTCACTACTGGAAACTGGTCTTGTCGCCAATTGTAGTTTTACCATTAAACGATTACAGATTACAGATTTAATTTCAAACCAAATTCTTGTAAGCATAATGTCTAAATTAGTATCATTTTTAGATTAACTCCTCCTTATTTGTTATATTAAGATTTAGTCATTTATTTATTACGTTCAATGACGTATTGTGTTTTTCTTACCATGTGTGTGCAAAAACACAACTTGTAAGCAATGTTTCTAGGCTAAGATATTTTGGTTTTCCTGTTGACAATAACAGAACTTTCTTATTGCGTCCGTCACAGCTTTGAAAGTTCTTTTAATGTGTCAAAAGGAAAACCAGAAAGTCGTAAGCCAAGAGCGTTTGCTGCATTGCTAGTAAGCTAAAGCGTGTAAAAATGGTTTCAGTCAGCAAAAAATCATCATAGCAACAAAATGTCGTTAATAACAATTTACGACTCTGCCATTGCGCAATTGGCACGTGGCGAATAATACTTTCATAAGTGCACGACAAAAACAGAACTAGAAAATTCCATTTTCCAATTTCTAGCGGCTGTTGATTTGTCATTTCGTGGACGTTACTTCGTTTCGTACATTCAAAAACAAATCCCTCAAAAAAATGTTTCAAGACAACCCTCAATCATTGGGAGTATTTTTCAGCGGGCCTGGTAGCGTTGGGAAAACCACGTTGGTTCAAGAATTGGTCAAATATCTCAAAATGGAGGTAAGATATTTGTTTGTATATTAATGTGACGAACTGAATGTTAATTTTTTTAGGTGTCACCTGAAATCGCTAGGGGCATTATCGATGAATGGCACTGGGTCCCAGATGATTATTACCCTTCGAAAAATTTGGAAAATTTCAAAAAATTGAATGTCGAAATTTCCCATCGTTCGATGGAAATTGTGAAAAGTTACGAAAACAGAAATGTCCTGTTCGACCGCGGTTTGGATTATTTGACGTACTTGCGCTACTACAATGGGGAAGAAAGTTACAACGATGCTAAAGAATCCGATGAGTCTGCTTACATCGCTGAAAGGTAAAACGCAGTTCAATGCACCACAGTGTAGTATGCCAACAAAGTGGTGCTTGCAAATATGTGCAGTTCGTGAAAGTGACAATCTGAATTACACAATGCTTTTTTGCGCACACATACATACAAATGGCATGTTACGTGTCGATGTACAGCAGAATGATATTCACTTCCTTAGCTATTCTGTTCACACCGTACTTAAACAGCCCACTACAGCGTTACGGGTCTTTCGAAAAATAGACAAGACTACAGTTGTTTCTAAACCACTTTTAATTCCGTTTTTCTTTTGCAGATGCAGAAAAGGAATTGTCATCGTTATATACCCACACCCAAAATGTCACAAATCGGATAACATTCGTTTAGAGCCAAAAGTTGGCGAACAGGTGGAATTCGTTGAAATAATGATCAACATACTCGACGAACTTGCCGTACCGTACATTCCCGTTTTATACCTGAATTTGGAAACCCGAGTTAAATTGATCCTGAAAGAAGTGTGCAAAATTCGACCAGATTTACTCACTGATCAAGGCAAAACATTTATGCATGAGCAATGTGAATAAATATAAACTAAAGGTTATTATTTGCATTATTTCCTCTATTAATTTATTGATGGTTTAGGTTTCTATTTATTCCCATTATTTTTGAAAATCTGAAATAAATTTGTTTTAGCATGCGTAATCATGGTCCTTATTGTTAGAACAGTGAAATACAAATAAAATAGTTTAAAATCGAGATAAAATACAATTTGAAAAAGGTTTGAAAATCTGAATGATTGCAAATATAATTCTAAATTTTCAGAATCTGAATTTGATAACATGTTTGTCGAATAAAATGCAACTTTGTCTGATTAATAGTTGTTATTTTGTCGCACAAGATAAATGACATTTCGACATTACCTTCGCGGTGCAGAAATTATGAAATTGCAAGGAATTGACGTAAAATTGCAAAGACTGGGATATTTGCGCAATAGCATACCAAAGCTTGCTCAAAATGGAACATCAGAAGCATTTTGTTCATGTTCCAATCAACATTATCAATTCGGTGCCTCTGAGTTGTCGATCATACTTTGACATTTTAAAATAACCCCGTAATTTAAAATGTTTCAAGGATCGCTTGGAATAAGTGAAATGTTTGCGAAATAAATTTTCGTCGAAGACTTCTATTGTCACTTTGAACCTTGTCATTTTGGACTCGCTACAGTCGTTCAGCCTGGATCTCATCGTTGATAAAAAATTCTCAAAAATTTAATCAATGTTCGGATTTTGTTTTTTCCCCTTGGAAATACCGTATTCACTCGAATAATCGGCTGGCTGAATTTCTTCAATGTTCATTTTGAAGTGACGATTATACGACGGCGGCTGCAAGCCGAAAAGAGCCACTTTCTAGTTAGCTGAGTTAGCTGAATCTTATTTGAAGCTCGTGGGTAAAGTAGCTGAATTTTCCCTTATGATGTTAGATGACTGACAATGAGCTTCATGGAGACTTTAACCCTTAATTGGTGACGCTTGTTTTTGTAACTTAACTGGTGACGTGGGGTATTTTTGTACTCCATGTTCTGCGCATGCTTATGGGAATGATGCATAGACGCAAAAAAGAGAATTTTTTTAACTTTTTAAAGAATTTTAAAATTGAATTGTTTTGAAAGGGGGAAATTGTTTAATTTGATAGATTTCCTTGCAAAGATGT
>JAQGBA010000535.1:0-31116 GCA_034698125.1 Prionchulus punctatus | reverse complement strand
AGAAAAAAAGTTAGAGAGGTTTTTGTAAAGAGTACTTTTTGAAAAAATTCCCAAATTTTAGTTGTCACCCGTTATATCAGATTCTGCTGAAACTAATCTGCCTCATTGATTTCCCTCGATCTGTTCGTCTTTTTAAATGTTAGTCTTTCATGCTAAAATAATCGGTCTTCACAGTCAACAGGTAACTTCATGGCGAGCATTCAATGTTAGTCTATGAGAAGTTCTTCGTACCTTTCATTGTTAGTTCAATTCTTAGGAAATCTATTGTTGCTTTTCAAAGACTATTATCCTTCGTTCACTGTTAGGATTAACATTAGTTAATTTCAAAGGTTATACTTCAAAGACTGTTATTACAAAATGGATAAATGGTTTATTTTGAACTGTCATCGTTTGTCTTCATACACAGTTATCATTCATAGGTAGCCTATGAGCAGTTCTTAACGCTGTTCTACATTATTATTCAGGGTTATGCTTCAAGACCATTAGTTCTACCCAAGCGACTTTTGCTCGTTAATCCCATGATAAGTTTAATTCTTTTTAGAGTTATTTCACCTTCACTTTTAGGCTGCTGCGACTTGTTTGTTTTTCGAAGCTAGTTACTTTTCTCTAGAAGACTTCAAACACTAATTCTAATCCAAGAATTGTAAGTCTTTATTGTTAGTCGTAAAAAACTATTTCTAATAGTCTTCGTGCACTGTTCGACTTTGTTTGCTGTTAGTCTTCAAAGACTGTTATTACAAAATGGATAAATGGTTTATTCTGAACTGTCATCGTTTGTCTTCATACCCAGTTATAATTCATTGCTAGCCAATGAGCAGTTGTTTAGGCTGTTCTACATTATTATATACCATTATTCTTCAAGAGCGTCAGTATCTACCTAAGCGCTTTTGCTCGTTAATCCTCTGATACAGTTAATTTTCACTGTAATTCTTTACAGTTATTTCATCTTCACTTTTAGTGTAAGTCTTAATTTTTAATCTTCAAAGACTATTCCTAATAGCCTTCGTGAACTGTTGAGACTTTTTTTACTGTTAGCCTTCAAAGACAGTTATTAAATGGATTACAAAACTTGCTGACTTACTGACCTGATTACAGCGTTAATCCCCGCTGATGCGTTCGGTATGTACACTAAACTCTTCGAGTCGTTTACGTTCATAAACTTAGCTAATATCTCAGCGGCTTTTTCCATTTCCGGTTGCAGTTCGTACCGGAACCAACGGTCCGGACACGCATCCATGCGATTGCGCCAGTAGCGCCGACAATCCGATACGCATTTCGGCACCGATCCGTACGAACCGTGGTTGATATTCGTGAAGCCTGGTTCGATTTGAAAATATTTCAACATCGAATGACCGAACGGAGTATTGTCATCGATATGGTCGAATTCGGATGGGAAAGCGTACCCGGACGAAACTGTTTCGGTCGAAAACAGGAAACAAAGAAAAACTATACAGCACACAGTCATCGCGACAAAAGTAAGTCGCAAGTGTTTGACTTGAGAAAGTTTAATTTACAAAACCGTCATGAATCGAATTAAACGAAAAAACAGGTTCTTAAAACAATACTTAAAAACACCGACACATTTTCTCCACTTGCTTACAGCGATTTTCGACCAAAATAACAAACGAATTTATATTATGATATTAATTTCTGCTGCGAACTATCAGCCATCAGACAATATTGGCAACAATACGAAACACCATTACCATCTTCACATTCTTGACAGCACTGGCAAGGGTTGCACGGTTTCTGCTGTGGAATACCAAGAATAAGATCCGATAAGGATGCTGAAATGGCACACTTAGTATGAAAATAAAGTACCATGGGTTTGAATTTAATCAATTGGTACTTGATTTGTTTTCGTCACCGACAACCAAATTAATTCCAATCACAATGAACAAAATCAATGATAAGTAAAGTTTTCCGACCATCTTTAGAATATATTATGACAGAAAACTTGCTGGCGAACTGATTTCAACAGCCAACTGATTGGCTTGTGAATAAAATTCTTCAATTTTTTATCAGCTATTCTTATCGAAGTCTGGTGACAATGACGTCAAAGGAATTCTTTTGTGTGTATTGATATGCAGCTTTTTGATCAATGGCGCAGTTCGAAACGGGCAAAAAAGCTATTTCAAAATTGAAAAATGCTTGAAATCAACTGATTTCCACCGAATTTGTGATTTCCCAGCAAATTTGATTTCTACGATTTTACGCTGTTCTTTTGAAAAACCGAAGCAAATTTTTAATAACGAACCAAGCGATTAAACAAAAAAAAACAGTTTCAGTGTACAAAAAAACAAAATTTTGGCAAAAATTTCGCCAATAATGAGTGAAAATAACTGTTTTTATGTCAAAACGACTTGTAATAAATGTCAAAATTCGAATTTTTTTTTGATAAGATTTTTGCAATCAACAACGCATAGCAAAAAAGCCTACAAACATTCATAAAAAAAACAAAACAAGCACACGGGTCACTGCAGTTTCTCGCCTTTCTGTAAGATCAATTCGAATAAAAAAAAAAACAAAAAAAAATTTAATTTTGAATTCCCGCTATTGAAATTAGTGATGTTCATTTCCCGCCTGCGCGAGGCTGTGGCACGTTAGCATGGTTCTGAGGGTTTAGCAATTGGACATTATTGCTGTTAGGACTGGGCTGTGGCTGCGGCTGGCCAGGCTGTGGCTGAGGTTGTCCAGGTTGAGGCTGTCCAGGTTGAGGCTGTCCAGGTTGAGGCTGTCCAGGCTGAGGCTGACCAGGCTGTGGCTGACCGGGCTGCGGCTGTCCAGGCTGCGGCTGTCCAGGTTGAGTCTGTCCAGGCTGCGGCTGGTTAGGCTGTGGCTGTGGCTGAGGCTGTACCGGCTGCTGACCGACGAACTTTCCGCACACCTGAGTCTGCGACAAGTAGTGACAGCATTCCGTGTAGACGATGCCCGTTTGATGCGTTTGCAATAGAACGCAAGCCTGGAAAAACAAAAATATCGCATGTATTTTTCATGAAACCGTCCTTGACACTGTTTTCGCATCGGCGAGCGCATACTTTTTGCGTGATCTGATCGCTTTTGGGGAATTTTGTATAGACGACATTCAAATAGTCGTCGATATAGTTTTTGCACGCGCTGTGGTCGTCACGAGGTGGACAGGTTCGACCTTGAAAAACAAAAATTTTTAAAATAAGTCTGGCGTACCGCAAGGACTTATTTCGAAAAAGTGACGGATACTATGCAAACTAGACAAATTTTCTCGCTGGCTATCGACGCTCGCTTACCTTCGCCCGTCGACGATCCTCCGTTGATGGTCGGCTGCGGTGTGCTTCGTCCGCTGGGAGTCTCGGCCGGCTGCTGAGTGACCGCCGTTCCTGATGCTGTTCCTCCCGCTGTGCACGACGTCACGCCGCAGATGAGTTTCGTTCTGGGCACGTCTGCGTGAATGCCCATGGCAACTTTTTCGCCCGCCACGTTCAGATTGCCGCCGCTTATTGGAAACATGAAATACTGGCAGTTATTTTGTTTGGGATCTTCCAATGGCAAGTCGTCCACGTCGCCGGTGTTGATCCGTCGGCTGAATTCCGCTTGAACCGTTTTGCCGTTGTAGGTATTCTTGAACGAGGTCACATCCTGATGGGCATCGACCAACGGCTCGGCGTGACCGATGCCGTGACGATCGCTGGCGCTGACCACTCCGTTGGCGTCGTAGGCGATGATCATGTCGCCGCCTTGCTAAAATCAAAATATTGCTCGTTTCGACTCGTTGCGAACTACAATGTAGTTTTCTCACCGTCCAAACGACTTACCATGGTCTGGCCGAAACCGATACCCGTCCATCTGTTCAGCGACAACGGTGCGTTGATCGTGAAGTGGACGGACTGGGTTGCGGCTTCGTACGTCCAGCTGGCCGAGTAGTCGCCTTCGGTGAACGAACAGCCTTCATGAAAACAAAATAACTGCGTTGAAAAAAGCTGATATGAGCAGAAATCTAGATTTCCCCGCGATAAGATTTCCAAGAAATTTGATTTTCTGATTTGTCAGAGATCCGACAATTTTCTGGAAATCTGACTTTCTGCAAGTCCGATTTCCCCGACTTCGCAGACATCGTCACAGCTTCTTACTTCCGGACGGCTTTCCGGCGCTAGCCCCCGTGGTTCCAGTCTCTTCCTGGACCTTGGCCGTGGTGCCTACGCCCAATTCTTTCGGCGGCGTTGTGGTCCCAGCATTTCCGTTGATGGCACCACCGCCGCCAATTATCGCGGCCAATGTCGTCGGACCATTCCCAGAAGCAGTGGTGGGAACATCGCCCCCGGCTGTGCTGCCTCCCAATCGGCTCGGCGTGGTCGTTGCAGCTTCGCCGCCCGTCGGCTGTCCAGTGCCGGCGGCTGCTGCTCCTGCAAATGCTGTGCACTGGTCGATGTGGCAGATTTTCTGCACGACTGGCGTGCTCGAGTGTTTCTGAATTCCAGTCGGCGACGCCACGCCTCCGCTGATTGGAAAGATGAAATCTTGGCAATTATTTTTCGACTTGTCGATAATGGGCAAATCCTGAGCATCGCCAGTGTCCACGGCCCTCGTGAATTCGGCTATGATGACGCCGTTCTCGAGTCGGCCTTTGAAATTCTTCACATCCTGTTGAGTGTCCTCAATTGGTTCGCTGAAACCGATTCCTTGTCTGAAACAATAAAAAATCGGGCATTTTTTGGAATCAACCGAATAAATATGTCTCGCAAGCGTTACCTGTCGGCGACTGTCACCTGATTGTTGACGCTGGATACTGTAATTATATCGGCGCCTTGCTATAAAAAAATAGACGGGATATGAGTCATTTTTGACGTGTTTCAGTGAAAACAGTGCGCAATTTTTTTGTTTTTCAATGTGAAATGTGTGCATATTTCCGTTTCATACCATTCTCGGTCCGAACCCGATGCCCGTCCAAAAACCTCCGTTAGATTTCTGCGTGGCGGTCAATTTGAAATGTACTACTTGCGTGGCCGAATCCAAATACCACGATGCCTGGTAATCCTTACCCGGCGACGAGTATTCGCATTGCGCATCGACTGAAACGAGAAATGAATTCGTAAAAAAAAATGTTCAATGGAATTTTCGTTATCAATTCGCGCCCGTTCGCTTTCTAAAAACAAATTTTCAGTTCCACTCCTCGATTATTTTCGGCAATTGTTAGGTCATAGTCATGCATCATGTGCGTCAAAAATTCAAAAACTGGATTACTGTATTTTTAGAAAAAATCTTGTTTTGAAAATTGCATCGTAGACGAAACAACAATAAACAAAAGTTTCAACTTTTTGCTCGGTAATTACGTAGTTGAGTCATACGCTTTTAGTTGAAAGTCAACGCACACTTAATCGTCGGATTACTGCGATATTTGTGTGAGAAATAGTTTCGCTGATTTTAAAAACTTTTCCAACAGTAACAAAGAGAACTCGAGTTCCCAAAAACACGCCGGCTGTCACGATATTTTTGCTTTTTTTAATTTTTTTCCCATCCAGGTTGGTGCAAACCAATTCAAAAACCGCATTGTGTCAAACAAACACACACTCGAAATCCATTCGAGCAATAATAGTGTTTTTCATTTTGGAGAAAATTCCCAATTTTTCGTTATGCACCAAAACTTGGGGGATTTAAAAATGTGTACGGTGTACAGTAATATTGTTGGTTTTAAATCGAAAAGGTCGCGGATCACATACTTCGCGACCTGCGCCCGCAAAGTGGACGGATAATTTAAGTAGACGGTGGAAAATTTGTTTCTTCAACTCGCTAAAGAGGTCGCGTCCGTTCTTTATATACTTTAAACGACTTTAAGCGATCTGCAAACAGTTCGCAAACGTTGCATCGCGCTGAAATGCAATTTTGTCGCGATTCGCCGCGTCGCGAGCACTTTTAAAGCGATAGCGAGCGATTTTATCGTTTTATGGCGATTTGCAGTTAATTAATGCACTTTTATGCGACAGACAAATCGTCGCATTCGATTCACTTGAAATGCAGACGATATTTTTGTTTGCTTTTTGTTAAACATCGCCTGTTGCATTAATTCATTAATTCTGCCTGCCTTCTAATCACTTACGCAAAAAAAAATGTCGCGCTATCAATTTCAAAAATGCAAATCTACTCGGTGTCACCGAACGATTGTCTTCTTTTGTGCATTTTCAATTTTCGACGTACAACAACCCTCGTACAGTTCGCTGCATCCACTTTTTTGTACAATAACAGAAACGAACGCAACGTGCGCAATGATCGGAAATTGCCCGATAGTGGGCGCCTGATACGACGATACCTTGTGGGAAAAACAAAATTTGCGCGACGAAAAAACACTTATCGGGAAAGAAAGCAAATCGAAATTTGGGTCGTACAAAAATATGTTTTGTATGTTACGGGTGGGTGAATTAATGAAGAAAAAAAAACAGTTAGTCATGAGGCGTAAAAGATGGGCGCAAGATAAATAAATAATAAAAGTAAACATGATTGACAATTTCGACCTCGTCGATTTGTCTACTAGGTGATCTCGAATAGAACAGAAAGAAACAAATTTCTTGTGAAAAATATCGCCTAAGGCGTTCAAAAATCGTTTCGTACGATTGTTTTTGCAATAAATCACACGAAATAATTTTTCGGCGACTTTTGCGCACTGACCAAAAGACAAACGAGCAAATTCGATTAGGAACACAACTTGTATGGCTGTTTTAGTTCTACTCTGATTGTCACGCGTCGCAAAATTAAACAATCGCGATAAGACGCCAAAACCGCATTTCCATGCAAATTTTTCGCAAAAAAATTTAAGACGATTTTAGTACTTTAAAAGCGATTTTATAGGTTTAAAAGTGATTTGGGAGATTTTTGAGCTCAAAAGGCTATTTTAGCCCTCTAAAAGCGATTGACGCCGTTTTCGGGCTTTTGAAGGCGTTTTTCGCGCACTAGACAGTGAATTATCCAGCAATTTATGCAAACTTACTTGTTGTAGCTATTAAACCAACAACGGCGAGCAATTTATAGACGCTGATCATTTTGTAGTTGACAAAAATCCTTAACGACACACGAGACAACAACAAACCGTTGTTCACCAATGTCGTCGACCAACACTGATCCAGTAGAGAAGTCTGTTTTCTCTCGCTCTTCTTCGATCTCTGTCCTACGCCTTTGTCGTGTTTCTCTCTACCTTCTTCTTCGACGTGTCGTCGAATAGTATTAAATCGTCGCTCGAATGTGTCGGTCTACAACAAAAAAAGAAACCTGCCTTGGTTTGAAACGCGTAGAGTCTCTACACAACACAAGATCATAGACGATGATAGGACGGTCGCTGTTTTCGTGTTAAGACCTCTCCCCCCCATCGGTACACTTCGTTTTTGGTGTCCAAAAACTAGATCCAATTCAAGGACAATGGCTTTTTCGTAACAGGAAACCGCCCGTGTTGTATACAAAAATCGACGCTACAGCGCAGCGTACAGTACACGTTTCGTGACTCATTCGGCGCGACCATGGGATACGCCATTGTTGTTCGCCTTTTACAAAAATGAACTTTCGGTAACCTGCTGTATAAGGTCCGACGCGAAAATTGGATAGAAACCGGATTGTACCCGATGAAACTCATACGAGAACGCGAAATGAACGAAATTAGGTTCGGCGTTTGTTTCTCAATAACAACGTAGCTTATTGCGCGGGTCAGTTGCGCGCCAGCGCACGATACACGCTGGCCGAGCAAAAAAAGCGGCTGAACAGGCAACTCTCAAAATTGTCAGCAGCTGAAGCGCTGGCCAGAAAAAAAATAACCGACCTTTTTCACACCTTCGGCTCCTCGATGACCACCGGACCGCTGGACTGGCTGTTGATGTGGCAGACTGACCGATGGACGGCTGGTCGAGCTTATTAATAGTGGGCTGTCGCCATATGTTATTACAACGAGATTACATTGTTGACATTCGAGCCTCGAAACTTTTCTCATAGTTTGCTAAAGCCATCTAGCCGAGGCTTTCTCTTAGCACCATCGGGTGATGAGCCGCTCGTTTTTTTCCTCCTTCCTCAAACCGATGTTACAAAGCCGTTGCTCGGATGGGCGGATGACCTTCGCATTTGTTTGACATCGAGTCCGACGGAAATTTGACCACACCGGTTTTCTTCGTTTGCTCGACTTGAGTTTTCAAAAATTATAAATGTCGAGAGACGTTTCGCGTTTTGAGCTGAGAAACTGTACTGGTTTCGGTCACTTCTGAAACTGTCCAGTGAATTTCCACATTGCAATGTTTCATATGGTGGAGCCATGAATTGTTCTACAGTTGCAATTAGTTGTGGTCCAGTTGCAACGAATATTTCGATAGCTGCGCAGATTGACAGTTGCAATTGAGTGGATTGATCAGTAGTTGCAATTATTTGATCTACAGTTGCAGTTATTTCATCTACAGTTGCAATTGATTGATCTATAACTGCAATTGGCATGATCTATAATTGAAATTGTTTGAGTTGCAATTGCAATAGAACGATCCACAGGTGCAGCGCTGTTCAACAGTTGCAGTTAGTAGTTGCAGGTTGCAACGAATTGTTCCGTGGTTGTAATCGAGTTGCAGTTGATTGATCTAGAGTTGCAGCTAACTGTTCAACAGCTGCAATTGATTGAACTGTAGTCGTATTGAATTGTGTTCTACAATTGCAATTGATTGTTATCAAGTTGCAACGAATTGTTCTAAAGTTGCAGCGAATTAGTCTATATCTGTAATCGATTGGTCGATGGTTACAACGAATCAGTTACAATTGATCAATTGAAAAACGTGCTGTCATTTTACAGGTGGATGCATGAGAATCGTAAATCATCAGCGATAAAAGAGCAAAATTAACAAACTATAGATGTATTCATAAAATCGTAAAAGTCAAGAACAAGGAGCACACTTCGAACAAGAATTTTATTTGCAGTTGAATGAAAGTCTGTCTATGACACTTTGAACTTGTACAAACACTTTCTGAAATAACATAAATCAGCTTGTTCATAAGTATGCGTCAGATAAAACTGCATTCAAAATCCGACTTTGTAAATTTTTTCATTGCTTACAAAATGCGCTTGCGTGTGAGTGAATAATACAATAATAGCGCTTGAAAACTGAAACTAACACCGAAATATCTTTTTGCACACTATATCTGACTAGCCGCTAAAGTAAACGCATATAAATTTAAACTGTAAAGCAAATATCCTTTCAGAGTTGCCAAAGTACAGGGTGTACATAAAGTCACTCCTCTACTTTGAATGGTTATAACTCATTAATTAATGGTCAGAATTGAATAAAATTTAAAACCTAGCTTCCTGGGGGTCATGCAAACTTTTTTAGCCACTTTACACTTTACATGTAATTTTGATGGTGTAAAGTGTACATTTTATACAAAAAGTGTAAAGTGGCTAAAAAAATTTGCATGACCCCCAGGAAGCTACAATTTGAATTTCAGCCGATTCTGATCAGTACTTATCGAGTAATAATCGATCAAACAGGGGGACCAACTAAGAAGACACCCTGTATAAAGCGAAAATACGAGCATATAAACCTATGTGTTGTTAACTTTTGTGTGTGTTTTACAACTATCGAGCCAAGATGTTAAGTACTTAGGCTTTTCTTATCATTTGTGCCATCGACAAAGCATCAAAATGTTGATAATTTTGCACACAATGAACTAAAACGTTTGCAACAACTTTGCATTCGCAAAAATAATAATGGTAATTCGAAAAAGGCAAGACTAGAAATAATAAAAATCATCAAATTGAACAAAAAAAGTCAATTGAGTTGCTCATCAACGAAATCAGTGTCGCATTTGTTTTTCGACCACCACTGATGAATATTCGTGTAGATTTTCACTGGCTCCTGCGGCACAGCCCAAAGCTTTTGGCACATCAGACAAAAGTCCTCGTTGCGACTGTCACGATTCAATTTTTTATGCCCTTGTTCAGTTCTCCAGTTGAAATAAGTCAAATATTTTTCATCGTCTTCGGCCAGCTCTCGCAAGTACGCAGCCAAATACTTCGGATGTGCGAAATCGTCGGCTGCGATGAAAGAATTTGCTGGTAATACGCTCGCAGCGACACTTCGACTCAGCACAATCGGCACGGAATTCAAATGAGCTCGATCGTAGAATTTCTCAGTTATATAATCTTTGCATATGCTATTTTCGAATGCTATGTAAAATTTGTAATTGTCGCCGATCATCGCTATGCAATGATCGCGTCGACTTTTCGGACAGTTAAATTTCGAAAACGAGCACTGGCCATAAATATCGACAGAAACGTAATTTTGCAATATTTCCACATATTTTTCTCGTTTACTTTGCACGGCGCAATTGCTAACCATCCAAATTAGCAAACTCTTGTTATGACCTAAGATCTGTGTTCTATTTAGAATGCTGAACGATTCCGAGAGGTTCCTGTAAATCCACCTTGTATAGTAAGACGGCACGTCCGAATCAAGTCTGTAAGTCATCGTCCAATTGAAAAACCCGGGCATTTTATAAAGATTTTTCCACGTGTACAGCGGCGATTCGTATAGCTGAAAAACGTATCGCTGATATCGAAATCGCCGCCGTGGTAAATCGAACCAGCTGAAATCGCGCATGTGAAAAATAACAGCCGATGAATCGTCAGCGTACGATCTATCGTTTGTGAGCACGCAATTCAAATCTGGACAGTGCTGCAACCAGTCCAATGTTTGAGGTTGGTAGAAAAACGGCGTCCAAAATAGAATTATTTTTGTTTCATTCGCAGACTTACCGTCGCTGGCCGTTTCGTTTAACAGTACGAAAGATGAATCGCTGTACGAATAATAGAGCAACGACACCAATGGATAGTCTTCGCTGAACCACGAAAATATTGCGAAAGATAAAATGCAGAGGAAAATTAATATCAATAGCCAGCGTTTATTTTTGAACAAAATCAAACTATGGCGAAACATTATTCGCGCAGCAATTCAACCCATTCAATGGCGAGCTAAAGCGCGAAAAGTTGCTACACAGTTCACCGGCTGTACGCCGAAAAGCGGCAGCGAATCAAATTTGTAAACAAATGGTGATTCGTCATCGTCGTTAGCTAGCAAAATCGCGCGCTAGCTAAAAAATCACAGTATTAGAGCGAAATGGTAAATCCGTATAAGGTTCAACGCACTTGCGCATCAAATTATCGGTCGATTGCATTTAGCGCCCGACATTCGCGAGAAATTACTAGAGGCGCGCCGGAAGAATAATTTTTCTGTCGACTGACGAGGGAATGGTTCGAACTGTTTATCGCGAAATCAAAAAGTTTTATATCATATGAAAGAGGGCATCTAGCTGATATTTGGGGCAACAATATTTTCGGTATCCAGTAATTTTCTTTTTAAAACTTTTATTTTCTTTTTTGAAGATAAAGGATCTTAGGATTTTCGCAAATGCCGTGGCCGAGTGGTCCAAGGCGATCTTACATTTTACACGAGCCGAGTTCAACTCTAGCTCGGGGCAAATTCTTTTTTAGGTTTTGATTTGTTTTTGCATGACGCATGCCTGGTATATTGTTTTAAAACTTTCAGAACACAAGTATTCGTCGAATTGCGGAAATATTTTTTTATTTGTTGCAGCCCATCTGCCCATCTGCATACATCTGCCCAAGCATTCCCTACATATACATTAGCGACTTTTCTAGTTTCAATGCTGTTTTATTACCTCACTTCGCCGAATGACAAACATTTACAGTAAAACTAAAAATGAACATGAAAGTCCTCGAAAAAATGCTTGAAGCAAAGGTCAGAATTACAGTGGGCACATCGAATGAAAAAGGTGTCATGACATCCTATTTTCGAACAATCACTAGCGTTCGCGGGAAACAAAATCTCTGTAGCATTTTTGAAAGAGCCGGGTGAATCATCACGCAGACCTGCCGCAAACCAAGCAAAATGGCCCATTGGAACGAATTGGTCACTGGAAAATTGATTATGCACCAAACTTTGCATTTTTAAAATATTGTCACGGTCTCCCAATTTTACATTTAAGTCATCTAACATGACCCTATCATAGAACCATTTGATGGGTCATGTCAAGTCGCTAATGTATATGTAGGGAATGCTTGGGCAGATGTATGCAGATGGACAGATGGGCTGCAACAAATAAAAAAATATTTCCGCAATTCAACGAATACTTGTGTTCTGAAAGTTTTAAAACAATATACTAGGCATGTGTCATGCAAAAACAAATCAAAACCTAAAAAAGAATTTGCCCCGAGCTAGAGTTGAACTCAGCTCGTGTAAAATGTAAGAATCGCCTTGGACCACTCAGCCACGGCACTTGCAAAGATCCTAAGATCCTTTATCTTCAAAAAAAAAAATAAAAGTTTTAAAAAGAAAATTACCGGATGCCGAAAAGATTGTTGCTCCAAATATCAGCTAGATGCCCTCTTTCATATGATATAAAACTTTTTTGATTTCGCGATAAACAGTTCGAACCATTCCCTCATGAGTAGTAAGTTGTGGGCGAGGCTCGTTTTAACATCTAGTTTTGCTGGTTTCGACATGATTTTGATTCCATTGTTATGTAATTATAAAGTCGGCTAGCGTAACTTAAATCAACAACAATTCAAAATTGTTTTGTTGAATCAGCTTTGCTCAAAGATTTCTAGTTTTTGGAAACGCCTTTTGGGATATAATAGCTTTTTTCCTTGCAAATATTGACATCAACACTGTCACTGCAAATTTTACTTGCAAGCGATTTGTACAGCATCACAAAAGCAAAGTTTTACTCCATCAATTCGTTTAAAATGCAAGTTCAGGCTGTTCTTTTGTAGCTTCTTCGACTTCTACCATGCTTGTAATCGTTTTAGCCAGTGCTTCTATGGTGGTAACCACTTCTTCAATGGTGGCTACTTCTTCGGTGATTGCAGGCATTTTTGTAAAGGCTGTTGGAAGTGCTAAGAGAGAGATAATCAAACAATGAAATCAATAACAAAATTAAATTTATCACTTGGTTTTGTTACAGGATGATTAGGCTTTGACTCATGCGGTTGACATGACAATCCTTGAAAATCAAATCCAATTAGAAATTTTAAATTAAGAAGTATAATGCTGTGCAATACCATTGGTAATCAGAAGAAACAAAACGAAGAAGGTAAAGAAAAAGCTTAAAGCAAACATTTTTAGTAAATCTACTTCCGAGTAAGTTGGTCCACAGTCTTTGTTCTTTATAGTTAGGTAATATTTGATATCTTTCTTAGTCATTTACACCAAGCCATAATTACAGAGATTTGATCAAATATGCTAAGCAACAGCCATTTTATAACTGGCCAAATTGGTTTTCAGGGAAAAAATCATCCCAAAAAAACAATATCGGATTTTTGACCAGCACCACCGCTTGGCTGCAAAAAAAAACAAAGCAAACACGGAAAGCTGTTTTTGAGATCAATGACTTCAATATTTAGTTCTTTGAAAGAGAAATCAGTCAAGAAAATGTTAGAAATGAAATCGCAAGATTAACAGCTCAGAAATTGCTGCAAGTCATTGAGAGGGTTCCGAAATTGGAAATTTGTAAAAACGTATTAATGACAGCCAATTTGCGAAATGATTTATTGTTTAATAAGTTTTGACTTGCAGCAAATCGTTGCCTGTATTGCAGTTTGGAAATGACAGCCAAGTTGCAAAAATGACAGCTCAAACTTGGAAATTAGCACTTATATCTTGAAATTTTTTGGAGTTTGACAGCCACATTTTTCAATCATTCTTGTTGAACAAGTTCCGAAGTTGTCTTCGCCTCATAAAATACTCGCCCACCAGCCATAAAACGGTTAGGAGAAAATTAAAAACGCTGATTTCGAAACAAAATCGGTTGCACCTTATTGAATGATGTTCTTCGTTCGTACGGATAGCGAGCGAAACTTTTCACTAGCTAAGATCATTATTTTGTCCGGAAACAGCTGGTGGAAGGCTCGTCTGGTGATAAATCATTGACAAAGATCCGAAACGAAAGTAAAAACGTTTTTTTTTCGATTGCGAAATTGATGTTGGTACTGAGCGAGAAAATTCGCAAAAACCGTTTGCCATTACATGCCGAAGGTTGCCGTCCGTATGAACCTTCGTTCAATCAAAATAGCAAAGAGAAAGAGCTTGGGCGGTATAATATAAAACGAGGGACAAGCTCAAAAACAATCGACGCCCGAGGGCTGAACAACACCGACTTTCGAATGATGATCATCTCAGCGAAGTTAGCAAGCCAGTGAGAGAAAATCTACTTCGCCAAACGCGTTTGTTGTTTTTCGATAAAACGGTCGGTGATATTGTTTTCAAGTTTGAAGATTTTGCTCGGAATCGGCTTTTACAAACGGAAAACATGTTGCTCAGCCAGGCGATGTTGAAATCGGCTCCGGAGATGACCACACAGCAGAGTTCGTCGTCCTCTGTGGAAACTCACGTGGTGCCCAACGGTCGACAGAGGAGCGCCTCGCTGTTCCTCAGTCCCGGACCATCGTCCACCAGGACGTCGCCGCCGGTCGTCGTGGACAGGCAACCGATGAGGGAGGAGGCGGCCATCCGTCGATCTCGAACCATGAGCCAACCAGCGGATAAAAAACAAGAAACTCGTCGGGTTTCTCATCAGTCGCCACCGGCTGGTTTCGATCCGGCCAGACGTCGAAATACGGAGAAGCCTCAACAAGAGAAGAAAACCCTAAGGCAAATGTTTCACAGATTAACAACGAAAAATGACGCGGCAACTTCGCAATATCCGTCGATTCATGTTGAAGTAAAAACAAAACAAAAAAGTTGAATCAAATTCACAAAATCTGTGTCGATGTTCGCTCTGATTTCCGCAAGCGGCTTTCTTGAAAGGGCGCTGTCTGATTTTCTTGCATTCTTGAAGTCTGCGCGCAGTTCCATATTCGATGCTAGCTGACTTCGTTGCTTGTGACTTCGAAGCTTGCTGAGTTCGCTACTTGCAGACCTACAGCTTGTTGACTTTCCTGCTTGTAGATTTCGCTACTTTTAGGCTTCGCTGGTTGTAAGACTTCGCTGCTTGTACATAGTCTTAACTTTGTACAGTACTACTTTCTCTGCTTGCTTATTTTTCTGCTTGTAGACTTCTCTGCTGCCAACTTTAAAGCTTGCTAATTTCGCTGCTTAACTTCCATTCAGCGTAAATCAAAAACGAAAACTCCCCATTCACTCTAATCTATATAGTAGCTTTCGTTTGCAATCCCTGCGATTTCTCTATCGTTCTATTTTTAACGTCAGCCATTTGACATTTCGAGGCACCTGCGCTCTCGTCGCTTTTCATTAATATTTTCGCACTTTTTTTCACCGATGTTTTGTTCTTCGAGCAAAATTTTGTATCTTTGCGCCGACAAAATTGAATCGCCGAAATAATTTACGAGCTTTTTACCCGAGGAAATTTTCTCGATCGGGTTTTAAACAATTTAGCGGTAGTTTTCTGTTTTGGCCGATTCTTTGAAATGTTGTCCCGTTTCATAATTACAACTGGCAACTGACGACGAAAAGTTTTATTACTTTCGCGAAATTTTCTCAGAAGTCGTTAATTGTTTTCCACCGCCATCAGCGTTTCGTTTTGCGGAATAAATAAATAATAAAATTCGCCCGAAAATTGCGTGTTTTTCGTTTTAAACGCGCCTTTCGGCCGAACTCGAGCAAATCGGCGAATAATTTTTAAAATGATTATTGCTTTTTCGATGCAACAAATCAAATTATGATTCATTTGCAAAGTAATGAAAAATTGGTCGTTGAATTTATTTCGAAATGTAGAAAATTAATTTTCTCAGCCAAAAAATAAATCTTGAAGCAGCATCAACAATCAGAATTAGTAATTGGGCGGGAAATCGGTTTTTTGAATCGCAGCAATTTGTTTTGCTATAGGTGCATCCTTACACGGAAGATCCGACGATAGCGTGGGAAATCTTGAAAGCCAGTCAGCCGGTGAAAATCGTCAAGCCGATGAATCTCGATGCGCCGATTCAAGAAGATCGAATTCGATTCGTCTGCGTGTCGGACACACACAGTCGATCGCTGGATAAACTTTTCATTCCCGACGGCGATGTATTTCTGATGGCCGGCGATTTCACATCGTGCGGACATCCAAAGGAAATCATAGCTTTCAATAAATACCTTGGTAATGTTTAGCTTTCGGCTGCACCCGATTCTGCATTAACCGTAACCACTTATTGCCTTTCGCCATGCTGTTATGTTTGCGTCCAGCGACAACATATAACAAGCCGCTGCCATTTTCAGGCACCTTGCCTCACAGATACAAAGTTGTCATTTGCGGCAACCACGAACTACCCTTCGATCCAAGCTGGAATCCAACTCATTGCGTTTGTAAGCTGAGTAACGCTTCGGAACAGCATCTCCAAACATATTCCGCTCGTTTTTCAGTCCCCGTTTTGGACAAGTTGTTCAAAAATGCCGACAACAACAAAGGCCAGGCTGTGCGAAGCGTATTGAACGAAGCTCTACTTCAAGAGAACGTCACAAATCCTCGACAGCTGTTGACCAACTGTATTTATCTCGAAGATTCGGTTGTAACTTTGTTTGGTTTGAAGATTTATGGTGCACCATGGTACGCAAGCCATGCCAAATGCTATGGCCTTAGTCACTGTCTAAACAGGTTTTTATTGTACGCAGGGTTCCGAAGTTCGATGGCTGGGCGTACAACTTGCCCAGAGGCCAACACCTGTTGGATAAATGGAACCGTGTTCCGTCTGGTGTTGACGTGCTGTTAACGCACAGTCCACCATTGGGTATGACCTTATTGCTTGCCCACTCACATCTCGTAGATGATCTTGCGATTTCTCCTAGGGCACGGCGATTTGACTAGCTCTGGAGTGCGAGCGGGTTGCGTTGAACTGTTGAGTTCGATTCGGAAGCGAATTCGTCCGAAGTACCACGTTTTCGGGCACATTCACGAAGGTTACGGATGCACAACGGATGGTTACACGAAATTCATAAATTGTTGCACGTGCGACGGTCAAATGAAACCCGTCAATCAACCGGTGCTGTTCGATATCGCGCTTCCTTACGGTTATTCAAAATCTTAGTAAAATTTTATAAATTCAAGTTTTTGTAATAAACAGAAATATAAAAGATGCGCGGAATTCAAAAGATTTAAATCGAAATTGTTCCAAGAACATATTACAGAAAGCAAGCACTCTATAACAAAAGTCAAAACAATTGTCCGATTGTCTGCTATATTCCACCAAAAAGTGGCTTGTTTAATTAAAAAAATGTAAATTCATTTATTCAACAAGTTCGTTTCGTTTTGAAGTAAGTACATTAATATTTCGCAATGTTGCACTTTCATTTGAAATAGCACTTTCGAAATATTGATTCATACAGGGCAAAAGAAAAATAAGTACGTCGTTTTGTCTGGTAGTGATGTTGGAAAGAAAAATCAAAATATAAACTATTTTAGTGTCATCATTATGTGCGGATGATGACGACAATCGAATTTTAATAAATTGTCTTGGGTGGTATTGTGGTCGAGTTTTATGACTGGATTTTATCTTGGATTCAGCATTTACGGATCAAATAAATTTTAATGGAAACCGAAGAGGACAACATTAGTGCCATAAAATCAACAGAAAAGCCTCAACAAGAGACGAACAGCTTACGAAAAATGTTCCATAGATTTACAACCAAAGAAAGTTCATCGACTCACGTTGAAGTAATCAAATCAAAAAATTAGCTAGGCTGTGTGGTTGATCCATTTTACAAATTACAGAAGTTTAGGTTCACCCTTACACAGAGGATCCTACGACTGCATGGAAAATATTGCAAAAAAGCGAACCTGTAAAAAGGTTCCAGCCGATAAATTTAGATGCAGCGATAAGAGAAGATTCTGTTCGATTTGTGTGCATTTCTGACACACACAATCGACCATTGGGTGAGCTTGTCATTCCTGATGGTGACGTACTTTTGATGACTGGCGATTTCACATCAACTGGCAAACCGAAGGAAATCGTCGCATTCAATGAATTCCTCGGTAAAAACGCTCTGTTGTCAGCATGATAGCAAATCAACTATAGTCACTAGACAATGATTCTCATCTACTATAGTAATACGAAAAGTTCCAAAAAGTAGTTCATCCGTAGCTAGCTGCTTCACATTTAGGCATGTTGCCGCACAGGCACAAGGTTGTCATATGTGGAAATCACGAACTAGCCTTCGATCCGAGCTGGAAATCAACTAAGTTTTTTCTTAAAGTTGACAGCTTTAATGACGCCCTGCATAAGGAGAACGTTACAGATGCCCGACAGTTGTTGACCAATTGTATTTATTTGGAAGACTCTGGAGTCACATTGTTCGGTTTGAAGATTTACGGATCACCATGGTAATAATTGACTGCTGGCTAAAACACTCACTGTCTAAAAATAGTTGCTGTTAAAGGACTCCTGAGTTTTGTGGCTGGGCATACAACTTGCCGAGGGGCCAGCAGCTATTGGATAAATGGAACCTTGTTCCATCCGATGTTGATGTGCTGTTAACGCACGGCCCGCCTTTGGGTAAACGACTACTGCCGACTTGTCTTGTCGCGAAGATGTAGCTGACTGCTGATTTCTTAGGACATGGCGACTTGACTTCGACCGGCTTGCGAGCTGGCTGCATTGAACTATTGAATTCGGTTCGAAAAAGAATTCGTCCGAAGTACCACGTATTCGGTCATATTCACGAAGGCTATGGTTGCACGACAGATGGATATACGAAATTTATCAATTGCGCCACGTGCAACCTCCGCTACAAACCTGTTAATCAGCCAATTCTGTTTGATATTGCTCTTCCTGACGGTTATTCGAAATCTTAATTTGTAATAAAAATCAAAACAAGCAGCAAATCGCATCAACTATAATTACAAATTCCTCGTTGTTTCTGCTGCTTGCTATTGCGAGTCAATTTCAAAAAGTGGAACGATTCACCGCCCGCAATACTTCAAATCTTACAAAATTGGTTGAAATTCGAA
Organism: Prionchulus punctatus; assembly: GCA_034698125.1. Classification (NCBI taxonomy): domain Eukaryota; kingdom Metazoa; phylum Nematoda; class Enoplea; order Mononchida; family Mononchidae; genus Prionchulus; species Prionchulus punctatus. Next base: position 12,174 of record JAQGBA010000535.1, on the reverse strand, counting down.
TCGAAGTCACAGCGACTAATAATTAAGTCGCGCAATTTAAATGCAGGTTTATGCGTTTTTATCGTAATTTGAATTAGAGAGCTCGATATCCCATCAACAAAAATACACATAAAAATCAAGTATTGTTAAAATAAAGGATAATTTTTGCGACAGCATGCGCTCGTATCGCTATTTATTATTGTTAATTTTTGTTTTCTTTTCATAAATTTGTTGTTGTTTGCAATGATTTGTTGTTCTTCCTTGCAACTTAATTTAATGAAGGGAATTCACATTCAAGATTGATTTCCCTTGAATTTTAAAATATTGAATGCGACGTTTTATTTATTTTTGGGAGACTTGTTTAAAATTTAAATGAATTTTTAGTTTCATTTTTTTTCAATGATTGACTGAAAAATTAAGTCGTTTTTAAATAACTTCGTTTTACGGCACTAAAAACTTTGAAACAAACACACTTATCGAACTAAGCCAATAAAATTAATTGTGCAAACAGACTCAAATAGCCTTTTAAAAATTTTCATCGCTCGCAATTTAAACGAAAAGAATCTTTCATCGACTGACTTTCGCTTTCGGTTTATATATGCGAATTGGCGAAAGACAAATACAAAAACGTTACAGAAAAAATATCGTTTTAATGAAATTTATCGAAATTTCAATCACAAATCGTTGGAAAAGCAAAAAATAAGCGGCTGAAAAAAATTTTGAGACGACCGAGAGGAACGTTCGCGACTCCGAATCTCCTACGTATGTCTCACAAAAGTAAGAAAACGTCGCTGGCTTTAAAAATGATTGTTGCCTCGCCATCACTCGCTAGTTTCTCGGTCGGTCTGTCCGCCTCAATGACGACAATGGCGAAGAGGGAAGAGGCTCCCATATTATCAATTGAAAGCAAGAAGATCGGGAAGAATGTCGAGAACAAAAGCTTTTACTTTTATTATTCACCGACACCAGCGCAACTCTTCCATTCGTCTTCGGCCGAAGGGGGAACCAAACTCCGCCGACGGCGTTGTTCTCGCGAAGGGCTCACCACCATTTTTCGCCGGTATCTCTTGGACATGGTCGCTGCGCCAGTCGAAGGGACCGTATAATTACTTTTAGTCTCGATAAACGCGAAGCATTGATTTGTTGTCTCGGGCATCCGCGAGGGTGGAGCTGCGAACGATTTGTTGTTGAAGTGTCGAGAGACAGCCAGGGGTCGTATACTATTTGAATATATTTTCGGATGTTGATGGTTTACGCTACGGTGAACGATCACTATGACCATTCAATATTCGGACCAATTTTTCAAATTGCTCATCCGCTGGAAGGGCAGCCTGTGGAAGACGATCTATAAGGATTTAGTTGTATTTCTTATATTATATTACACGATAAACGCCGTTTACAGATTCGTATTGGACGATAGTCGGAAGGAGACGTTCGGTAAAGTGGTCAGTTTGTTGAACGATTACATAAGTCAAATTCCATTGACGTTTCTACTGGGATTCTACGTGGGCATGGTTGTGCAACGGTGGTGGGCGCAGTTCGCTTTGCTCGCGTGGCCGGACCATTTCCTGTTCTACGTCAGCGCGTATATCCGCGGGAAGAACGCCGAGTCTCGCGTACTTCGACGAACCATAGCCAGGTACAGCATGGTGGCTATGATCTTAGCGTGGAGGAGTATATCGATCAGGGTCTTGAAACGATTTCCAACCATCGAACACTTGGTCAATTGCGGACTGCTAACCGATGAAGAATACGAGATGTACCAACGGGTGGACATTCAGATCGATCCGCACAAAGGATGGTTCATACCGTTGAATTGGATACAGTCCCTGTTCGTCAAGTGTTACGAGCAAAAGCGCTTAACGCACACCAACGAGTTGAAATTCCTGCTGGACGAACTGCACAAATACCGCAGGAAATTCTCGTCGCTGTTTCAACACCAATGGGTCAACATTCCGCTGGTCTACACCCAAGTGGCCACCATAGCCGTATACGGGTATTTCGGACTGTGCCTGGTGGGCAGACAGTATCCGCACGTGCCCGCCAATAGTCAACATCCGGTGGACATGTACTTCCCGGTGGTGACCATATTGCAATTTTTGTTTTACGTCGGTTGGTTGAAAGTCGGCGAGGATTTGATAAATCCGTTGGGCGCCGACGACGAAGATTTCGAGCTGAACTATCTACTGGACAGAAATTACGAAATGTCCTATTTGATAGTCGACGAACTTCACATGCAAATGCCTCACTTGTACACGGACACCATGGACGACGAACCCATTGTACTGCCTCACACCGTTGCCTCGTCCAAAGTGGACGATAACCCGGCTTGCAGACTATTGGACGCTTACCAATTCAAACCTCGAGCTAAGGAATTCGTGGAAATTGACGAAGAGAAAAACATGGGTCATTATCGTCGCGCTTCTGAAATTCCAACGAAAATAGCCAGCTCGTTTTGTTTCGGCAAAAAGCCCAAAACGCAACGGCCGAAACAAGATTTTCGCCGCAGGGGCGATTCCGTTCAATTCGGCAACATAGACGAAGAATCGGCTAATTGCATTGAAAAAGTGTGACGATTGAATTTTTTTTCTTATTTATTGATTATTTCGACAATGTCCCGATTTACTATGGCTGTGCATTTTGTTTTTTGCGCGCGTTTTTGAAATTCTATACGTTAAAAATTCTTTCAAAATAACACAACATTCAAAATGAAAAAGAAAAACAGAAAGAAAAAGTGATAATAAATCATTGCAGCTGTTTGAAATTCGTGTCAAATTGAGATAAGCATGTAAAAAATTTCAATCTTGATTTTTGTGAATTTTTAAATTGAAAGGTAAAAAAACAACAGTGAAATAAAAAGCTGTTACAAATTCATTCCAAATGATTATGATTTAATTTTGTATAATATTTAAGAGGTTGGAATCCACGACAGATTGATGTATAGACATGCAAATTGATATAAGCATGTAACAAATTTATTAATGATTTATGATCTTGGTGCATCTGTTGCTGAATAGAAAAAGTGTAATAAATAAAATAATAATCTTCAAATGAAAATGAATCAAATTTCCGTACCTTTTACGTTTTTTGGCACAAATTTACACATGGAAATGAAAGTGGCTGATGTTACATTTTGCTCAAATAAGAATAGAATTCGCAAAGGATAGCCAATGACTTTGAGAGATGTGAGCTGATTCTAATCCACACTTGTTGGATTGTGAAAAAGAAGAATTATATAGCATTTTTCCTCAGAATTTAATTCGGCTACAGGTGGTGGTTACCAGGTTTAGGTGTGTCTGCAGAGATTTTATCTGTATATTTTGCTATTCTATTATTTCAGCTGACGAGCGTCAATCGAAAGTCATTGCAAAAAAAGTAATTAAAACAAATAAAGCATCAACAGCGGTTCAACGAAAAGTTACAACGGAAACTGAGGGTAATCAGTTGTGTGACACCAATCCTCTTGATTGGTTATGATTTGCAGATAAGAATAAAAATTTTGATTTTGACCAATGGAAAATTGGTAGAGAAAATTGACTGAGATATATGTGAGATATACTGAGATATACGGAAGATATATGTACTGCTAACTTTGCCACTCTCAACACCGACGTGGATATTACACATTTGTTCACGACGAATTCGATATACTTCATATTACAAATCATGAGGATTCATGCTTTCACCAAGCTGTGGCACGTCGTAGCCAGTCTCAGAATAATGTCCAGCCCAACAGTAAATGCAGGACTGTTGTAGGACCTTCGGCGAAAGTTCCTCAGAATTTATTAGAATCCACTCGTAGTGTTCAGCATACAGGTTTGGAACTCTCGAGCAGGGAGGATTGTTCTGTATTAGAACCCAGTAGCAATGCTCAACGTAACGAATTAGAACAGCTGAGCAGCGATAACCATTCTGGGTTGGAACCCCTAGCAACATCCAACCGACAGGATTAGATATCCCGAGCAACAATGGAATAGAGCGCCTAGTAATGCAATCGCAAGATTTCATCTCCTAAGGCGAGGTTAACAACCGTCGGGAAAAACTAGCATCAATTAAGAAAAAGTTAACGTCCATCAAGAAAAACTTAACATATATCAAGAAAAAGTTAACGCCCGTCGAGAAAAAGCGAGCACCCATGAATAAGAATCAAGTCGAAAAGAAGAAGTTAGCATGGATGACGTTTAAACAACAATGAAAATTTGGACGAGAAACTTGGTTAGAGTTCGACGGAACTTTTATGTACTGTAGAGTTTGCCGGGAAAATATTACGATCGGCATGGAATGAAATGTTAGGATAACGGATTCATTAATGGAGCCCATACGGAATTTATGATAGCCAGAATCCGATTGCACGAGGCATCACTAGCTCATATTTCCATGTTGCCTTCGCTGCAAGAAGTTGCTCGCAGTTTGGAGACATTCGCTCCTAAAATCGTTGCTTGCTTTACGCTTCCATCTATAGATGCCAGCCAACTTGCGCGAATAAGTCTTAAGCCATTTGCTCCGATTGAAATTTTTGAAGAAGCGAATATCGATGAATGTGAAAAGTTGCGACCGACAATTTCAATTTTAATATGTTGTTTTAATATGAAGACTGACAGTTCGTGAGATTGGAGTTTTGTATTAAAAAATCGTCGATATAACTTCATATCTGTTGGATAAATACGTATTAAAATTTAACAATACCGGCACTAAAGTTAGTCTTTTGATCAGTGAAATTTGAAAAAATCTGGCACGGATAGATCTCTGCTTTTCCAATAATTGTCGCAGGACGGTAGAAGATGGCGAGGACCAGAACCACCGGTAATCGGACTGTACTGCGGTATTTCAATGTGATCGACGGGCAAGCGTTCGATAAGATCTTGAGGGACCTGGAAATCGTTGAGAAAAAACAAATATAAGAGCACTTTTTTTGTAAGTTTCGGGGAAATAATGATTACTTTTTTAAATCGAAATGGTTGTTTGAATGGCTTGCGAAATTCTACTCGCTTGTTATCCGAATTATCCATCATCAAGGATGAGAAAGTAGGATCCATATAAGGTCGTCTACTCGGAGAGAGAGGACTAGGGCTATGGCTAGTCAGGTTTATTTGATTTTCTTGCAAACTTGGCGAGATCAATCCGAGCCGTGGGACTAACGGGAATCTGGGCGCCGAAGGGATATGTAATCCGTTCGATCCATTTTTCACATCGACGCTCAACGTTAAAGCAACTTTAGCCGACTTAGATGTCTGAAAAAGCAAGAAATTCATTGTCTAAAAAAAATTTTCGGCTCTATCTAGCTCGATATCGGGCAAGGACGACATTTTTACCTCGTCTCTATTCACAGGGATTAGCTTTATCTCTCGCCGCAACTGATCGTAAGCAACGTTAAGGGATAAATACGGATAAAGGAAATTCAGCAACGAATCGCAGTAAGCCGCCAGGACGAGCGATTTTCCATCGGCTTCATCCGAAATCAATTGGATATTCGCCATTTCTTCGGTTTCGAACCGTTTTAGAAGATTTTCGAGCGTTTTTACATCGTCGAAAGTCTGAAAAGAAAATTCAAAATCCTGCAAAAAATACATTGGAAATCCACGGAAATTTTCTTTTTCGACTGACTTTTTGAAATTCTAGCGTTTCGTTTAAATTTAAAGGGAAATTGAGCGCGTTGAGCGAAATTGCTTGTTGAATATTCAATAATTGCACTTTTAAGCGAATTTTGTGCGAATTTGTTCGAAAATCGGGCCAGTAAATCTTAAGAAACGATACATTCTTTCGTTTTTGCGATGTAGAAACGAGTAAAAGTAAATTTTTACTTGTTCAATTAAAGAAGAAATTTTTACAAACATAATTTTAATAAATAATTATAAAAAAAAATAAAAAATAATTTATTTTAGCAGACAAATCCACCGAATTTCCCTCCAAAATTGTCAATAAGATGCGCAAGCTAAGAGTGTAAAGTGTAATTCAGCCTTTAAAATATACACCGCTAGGTGAAGTCGCATACGAAAAAGTCGTCTGTAAAAATTCATCATAAAGTAATATTTGTAATTGCAAGTAAAAGAAAAGAAGTCGGCTGGCATCCGATGTTGCTATAGCAACAAGAATTGGCAATCAACAAGTCGAGAGAGAAACTTGCTCTGAACTTCGATTGAGAAACAAATATCGTGTATCCATTTAGTTTTTTGATTTGAAACGATGTACAGGTCGAATTCTGCAGTAAGTTTGCTTCCTTTTTTCTGTTAAAGCCTCAATTTGAGCATGGAAAAACAAGTTCGTGTCGGATCCTATATAAATCATGCACTATAGTCAAAAAACACGCAACCTTGAGGCCAGGCCTTGATAGTCACTGGCTAAACCAGTTTTCGCGCACGCGTTAGTGTGTGTTTGCCGCGTATGAAATTTCTCCATATAAAATAACGTTCGCCTGGCCAAATCAATGCGCTAGTCGGTCGGCGACGTTTTGCAAAAGTCCTCGAACGAGCGTTTTTCGTCGATATTTCATACGCAGACGACGTTTTATTTGCTATTTTTAGCGCGTTGCGTTGTAGTCTGCGAGGTTTTTGCATTTTTTTTTACTCGCGAAAGGTCGGAGACAGTGATTTTTATCGCCTGAATTGAGTTACTACCGTTTTCGCACGATATTCTTTTTTAAAACAAAAAATAGGTGTGGAACTTTAATAAAAGTTTTTTTTAAATGGTATCTTTATTATTTATTGCAGAATCAATCGTCGAACATGACCAAAGCGTGCATCGGCAAACCAGCGCCCGATTTCAATTTGACGGCGGTCAGCGATAATGAATTTAAAAATATTAAATTAGCGGATTTCAAAGGAAAATATCTCGTATTATTCTTTTATCCGCGGGATTTGTAAGTTTTTATACTCATTTTCTAACTATCTACTACCGTAAATTAGTTTACTGTTGTGAAATACGCGCATTTTTGTCTAAGCATACATGTCACATTGAGATAAGAAAAAGCATGGACCGTTTTGCAAATAAAAATGCTGATAAAAAAAGGATGTTTAAAATACCGCTAAAATCAAAATTACACACAATAATTTTGTTTTTTTATTCATATTTCCAGCACTTTCGTATGTCCAACTGAAATAATCGCTTTCAACGATCGCGCTGACGAATTTCGCGCGATTAATTGCGAAATCGTGGCTTGCTCGACGGACAGTCACTTCAGCCATTTCGCATGGTAAATTTGTTTATAAAGAGCTGGCTAATGACTTGCGGTGCGATTAATCCCCTCTTGCTTGCTAAACAGGATTAATCAATCTCGCAAGGAGGGCGGATTAGGTCAGATGAAAATTCCAGTTTTGGCTGATATCACTCATCAAATGTCGAAGGATTACGGCTGCTATAAAGAAGATGAAGGATTGGCGTTTCGGTAGCTAGCTAGTGACAAATAGCGACATCGGAAACAAAATATCTGACTCGCTCTTATGGTTATAGAGGCTTGTTCATCATCGACAATAAAGGCCTTCTTCGACATATCACCATAAACGATTTGCCAATTGGACGCGACGTCGACGAAGCTTTGAGAGTGGTGCAAGCTGTGCAGTACACTGATAAGCACGGCGAAGGTAAAAAAATTAGCTAGCGGACAAAGTTTCTTGCTAACATCGATTTGCTGCAGTTTTTTTGTTTTTCGCGTATATCCTTGTGTGAGGGCTTGAAAGCTTTTTGTTAGAGCTCACACTGAAGTACTTTTGAAATGTTGTTTTAGTTTGCCCAGCTGGTTGGCGCCCCGGCAAGCCAACAATTAAGCCGGGCGTTAAAGAATCCAAGGATTACTTCGAAAAGAATAATTGAAGAAGCAAAAAACATTTCCCGTCTTCTTTGAACTTACTCAAATTTACGTACATTTTTCAATTTATAACACATTTTTGACCTGTTTCAAAAAAAGGTGTCTGATGTTGTTACGGTTGTAGCCAGTCGGAAATTTTGTTTATTTTAGTTATTGTTAAAGTATAATAATATGTTTTGAGTAAAATTAAGAATCGTAAAGTTGCTACAAGTCAGCGTGCAAAGTGGCTGCAAACAAGTACAAAAAATAACGAAAAAATGTTCTAAAACGTGTTGAAACAAAATTGTCACCTTATCCATGGGATTTCAAACCATTTTTAGGTCTTCTTTTGAATGATACTTGTTTTGAACAGTAATCAAGCGTGAATTTTTATTTACATTGCACACGAATGAATTTCATCAAGCTCACAGTTCGTAGGAAACTTTTATAGAATGCAGGTGAAAGTGTTATAAAAAAAATTTGGATGACGAGGTTCATCAACGACTATATTTTATTTAAATTACTGTTCGAGGACGATGGTCGAGGGAAAAGATCAGCAGGCAACAGGGCGCCTAGACCACCGTCAGTGGCCGTCGGTACAGTACGCGTGATGACAGAATTTTCAAGTGAACAAGTCGAGTTGATTTTCAGTTTCGCCATCTCGCCGAAGTAGCTTGCTCAGCGTCGAAAATCGTCGAATATCAGCTTCTGGTAAAGTGCGCAGTTTCCACTTGCCATTTTTCAACAGTATACCTTTGCAGACTGGAGAGGAAGTTGCGTGGATGTTTCCCATCTGTCCACACCTCATTTGCCGATAAAACAAAGATTGCAAAGAAAACGAAGTGGTAAGTTGTTAGAAATCATCAACGTCGGCCCAAAATCGAAATCGACTGGGTCGGGGTATTTCTAGGGTCATGGTCAGCAGGAACGGCTACATCGTTGCAATCGGATAGTATGATGACCATCGCGGAAGGGGACGAATGTGCATCGAGTTAGTGACATAATTAGTTTGCTTCAGTGTGTATTGTTGCTTATAAGTAGGATTTGCAGGAAAGCAAAGCATCTGCCCAACTGTGCAGTCATTGAGAAAGTTGTCGACTACGATTAATCCTAAGTTGTCGACCACTAATACAAATCTGTTGTCTCCTTTCGGGCCGGAGTCAAAGCTACCTGAACGCTCGGGTAAGTATTAGAGCGAGTTATTTTTTTTGCTGCTTTCAGTGGGATTATCTTCAGTCACTCCACCTCTGAGATCCACGAACCCAAAATTGGTTGCGAGCGCCGTTCGCAAGAAGTTGTCGCATCCGCAGTTTGAAACACCGAGGAAAGAAAAACTGTACAGAAAACGAAGTATACTGTAGACTGTCATCAGTTGAATGAACTTGATCAGCATTATTTAAATTCGCCGTTCAGGTTCGTGTCCGAACGCTGTAGAATACGCCGCAGACGACGTGGACACAATCGAAGATGATGAATTAATTTCGGTGCATGTGGATGATGTGCCTGCTGCTGGCCATCGAATTGCTGTGACAATATCGCCATCTTTGGAAAATGCTGAATATTCTTTGCTGACATCGTACTTGCGAATCTACCAGTCAGCAAGCAGAGGTATGCGCTGGACATATATTTATATTTAAAAAAATTTAACAATGTCTATGCTTTCTAGATAATGGTGATGATGATGAAGCGCAAGGGGAAGAAAGAGACAGCGTTGTCTTACATCTGGGGTACAACTATCCTGATCATCTTATGTGGAATCGGCGCTGCCCTTCTCGATCATCTAGTCCAAGACTGGCAAAATCCGAGCCCCCTGCTAACGATCCTCCAGTTGGCGACTTGATATTGTTTACAGATTCCGAGCCAGATTTAGAAAGTGATACCGACTTGGAAGACGTATTTGGAAGAAGTTTGAAAATAACAAAAGGTGACAAAGTTTGATAGTAGCAAAAGGTGACAATGAAAGGCAAGCATTTGGCGAACGACTAGCATTAAAAACTAACCAACGTTTACGAGCCTCAAACAGTAACGAACGACATGCTAATGAACGACAAGCGTTAACCAACTGCCAGCATTAACAAATGATAAGCGTTAACCAACTACAAGCATTAGCGAACGACAAGTGTTAACGAATGACATGCGTTAACGAACAACAAGCATTAACAAAGTGCAAGCGTAATGAACGATAAGGGCAACCAACTACAAGCGTTAACCAACGACAAGCGCTAACCAACAACAGAATTCAGCAACGGAGAGTTAGCAAATGACAAGCGTTAAATACCTTCAAGCATTAACCGATGTCGTACATTAATGAATGACAAGCGTTAAGAAACGAGAAGTATTAATGAACGATGAGTGTTAACCAACTACAAACGTTTACCAATGGCATCCACTTACGAATGACAGCCACAAACGAACGACAAGTGTTGATGAATAACAAGCGTTAGCAAACAACAATTGTTAAAATTTGACGAGGACCTGTATTTTCGAACGACTTGTGTGACAAAATACCATTAATGAAGAACAAATGCTTTATTAACACAAGTATTAACGAATGACAAGCGTCAATCAAACAGCATGTGTTTCCGAAAGACTGAAGAATTGTGCAGCTTAAACTGCCAACTGCAAATTCTAGCAGCGTTTTTGAAACAAACTTAAGTGTTATCAAAAAAGGGTAACTCATTGACTGTTAGACATTACATGTCTATCTTTTCGCATGATAAATTTAACAAACAAACTCATGGTCTTGTTTTTGCCAACTTATAGAAGCTCATCGAAGTTCAAATCCAGAAACTGTTCGAAATTATCACTCGTAAGTCAATACAATTTTGAATATGATGTTTTGACTGAAAAAATCACACATCTACCGCCAAGTGTGAGCGAAAATATTTACTTGCTGTAGAAAATTGCTTAATTCGCACGCTGAAGCGGAACATTGTAATTCCGATCCGACGATTTCCAAAAGCGGAAAATTTACATCACCGTCACGGCGAAATTCTTCGATGGCGACAATTTCAAAGAAATCGTATCGTCGTTATAAAGTTGAAAAAGAATATCATGCTTCCCCTACGGTGATTGAAAAAAACACAGTTTTCTCTTTCGCATCGTTGTACCTTTTACCTTAGAACGTTTTCAAATCAGTCTGCGAACTACCCTTCGCTAAAACTTGCTAGGTTTGTAGTTGTTCTCTTTACTTGACTCCGTTCATCATGGACATGTTAGCGAAGCATTTCTTGTCGTATACTGGTAACAATTTATTTGATGATGACGATTCGCAGAGGAAGCTCAGTCGTCAACCATCGTCATCTTCGTTTAAACCTACTGGCAGCATTACGAGCCGATTGTCAGATAATCGCCGAAGTCAAAAAGTCAGATCGCCATCAGCGCCCAGTCCTCGAGGTGGCTCATTCAGAAGACGCCAATTTTCAAATGGTGGTAAAATAATATCGATTTTTGTATTTGTTCTCACAGTGTGAAAACATGCACTAATTTAACGGCACCATTTAGTGAATTTGCATATCTGTGCACAGAAAGCTCGCATTTCAGAATCAAAGGCATTCACGAATAGCAACAAGCCGTTAATGAACAACAATGAGAGTTAACGAAGAGCAATGAACCTTAATGAACAGCATTGAGTGTTAACGAACAGCAATTGTTGGGCATTAACGAACAGCAATGAGCATTAACTAACGCCAATGAGCGTTAAAGAGCAGAAATGAGCGTTAATGAATAACAAAGAGCATTAAAGAACAGCAATGAGTGTTAAAGAATGGCAATGAGCTTTGATGAACGGCAATGAGCTTTAACAAATGGCAACGAGCGCTAATGAACGGCATACAGCATCGTAGTGACTGAACGTCTATTTAAAGCCGCAGGTCAATCAAAAATTTCTTTAGCGCACTCTATGCATCTAACTTTACTCTACTTACATAATATGGAAACTTTTTTCACAGACAATTCGGAAGGAAAAAAGCTGGGGTTAAGCCCGAGAGCGAGCAGAAGTTTAAAAGGAGACAATCCAGTTGAAACGGATCCTGTAAAAGATTCGAGCGAAGATCGATCGAAAGAAAAAAAAAAAGTTTCTCGAACACAAAGTTCCATGTTGCAACCTGTCAAAGTTGTATCGGTAACGAACCATTCGCTAATAGCTAAAAATCAAATTCAGCAAGCCCGTTTCTATTTTCTGCAGGAATCAGCTCCCGAAATCCTACTGACGCTCAGCTATTCGACATCCATTGGTTTCATTACGCTGACAATCAACAAAGCAAAAAATCTCCCACCGTCTTTGGGTAAGGGGGGGCTCTATTTTACTCTACTATTTTATACAAGTCGTTGAAACGTTATTTTTTCAGATTCTTATGTGAAAGTAATGCTTTTCGAAAATCACAGACTTTTAGAATTGAAGCAGACTACGAGCA